>MU183518.1:123675-158617 GCA_016904865.1 Pissodes strobi | reverse complement strand
CCTAGACTAACACGTGCGAAGCTAATCTTCGACGAGACTTTGATCATTAAAATCAGTTAAGCCGTTAAGGTTGAATCATGCGCGAAAAACATAAACCGCCCTTTAGTAGGGGGTAAGTATCAAGGGAGGGCTGGAATTTAAAAGAGTACTGTTAACTTCACGCATGGCCCTCCGCTCGCTCCGAGCCGCAAACAAACAAAACTAACCCAAAGTATAAAAAGACACAAATATAACCTTAAAAAATAAAGAAAACATTTCTTGTCATCGACGGGAATCGAACCCGGGCCGCTTGTAGTACAAGCGCATGCTCTGATCACTACACCACTAGACCTGTTGAAATCAATTCACAGGGCTGTAGAGACAAGGGTAATTCTATACGCCGGCCAACGTCGCGTCGTATGGAATTGGGAACACAAGTGACGTCATGGATCCAAATGTGAAGTAATTTGACAGATGTCAAATCGATCCACTTCATCCTGGGGCAATTTACATCAGTGTTGCTACTTGTAATTAGTTCTAATTTATCTTACAAGTGGCAACACTGAGGTAAATATCACCGAGACTAGACATTTACATAGATGGCAGTAGGCCAACGTCGCGTCGCATTATCTCTGATAGTAACCAAAAGAGGTCAGCACTAATTAATTTAAATTTTTATACTTAGAACCGTGAATAATAAGAAGATTAAGAAATATGTTACAGGCCTGACGAGTCCTGGGCATTATAAACTCATTGTAACAAACACATTGTGACAAAGTAAATGTCTTTATGATTCAGGAAATTGCTCTCAGGCAGCCCCGTGGCGTATTGCCACGGCGGCCGGGGTTAGATTCCAGTGACAAGTAGTGTTTTGTAAGGTTATGTTTGTAAAAAGTTTTTTTTATTTTGGGCATACCTTGAGCTAGTTGTTGTTGGCTGCGCCACCGTAGCGAGCGAAGCGCCATGTATAAAGTGACAACAATACAAATGTAAACATTGTTCCAAAAAAAGTCTGCTTTGCGCCTGAGCTGTAAAGAGAAAATAATCAGCTGTTTCTTTGTTTCGGTAACCGTACAAATTCCACAATTGTGTTTAAATTTCTCAGAGAAGTATTTTATAAAGTCTTATGCATATTAATTTATAAATCATTAACATTCATAAAAATAAAAAGCATATAAAAAGCCACCACATCAAAGTTAAGTGAATATCGTTTATGCCATTCTCTCATCGGTTTGCTGACAAGTAAAAAAACCGTAAATACAGAAGAGTCTAGGGAACCCATTAACTTTTCGATTGCGAAAGCTGCGGACATGCGTAATGGCGAAATAAGAATAGGCATTATTATGGCTTTGCATGACCCTCCGCTCGCTTCGCTCGCTACGGGGGCGCAACCAATAAAAACCAACTCTAGGCATGCCCAAAATTAAGGAAAAAAATAAATTAATAGAAAACAAACATAACCTTAAAAAAAATAAAAAATGTCTTCCGAACCCGCGGATGGCAAACAGAAACTCTGACTGTCACACCACTAGATGTATTGAAAACATTTTATGGACAGTAAAGATATGGGGTAATTGTGATACATTTGGTCATTACGCATGTCCGCTGCTTTCGCATCAAAGAGTTAGTAGGTGCTCTAGACCCTTTTGGTAAATATAATTATAATTCAGTGTTTTCATTGGTCGAGCATAAGTACATAGCATAACAAGTCCAAACTTGATAAACTTATGTTAAGCATATGTTATGTCGATCTGCAAATTGCCTGAATTAAATTTATATTTTTGACTTCTTTTGTTTATGTTAAGTCGAGCTTGAATGGCAAGATGTGCAGGCGACAAAATAGCCCACAAAAATATAGAGATGGATGACAAAGTACTCCTGTTTTTAAAGGATATTTAAAATCTTTTAGAGGTAGATTAAATCATAATATAAAAGTTTTATGGCCGGGCTGCTTGGCTATAGGAGTGGATAACGACTATCTTGTTGCTCACCTTCCTCCTGATCATTTCCTCTATAGAGAGGATGATAGTTGTAATTTCCGCCTGAAATACTGTGGCGAGTGTGCCCATAGGTATCGACAATTTGGTCTCCGTCGTTGGTTCGTAGATTCCGGCTCCTATTCCTTGGTCGGCTTTCGAGCCGTCTGTATACCAGACTATGTCTGCCCTTATGGGTGGGCCTTTTATCCATAGGTCTCTTGATGGTATTTGTGTTGAAAATTGGGGCATAGTAAACACGGTGTTGCCAAATGCTAGCAAAAATGTTGTCTTTAAATCCAACTATGGCACCTTAAGTGGAGTGTTGGGTTAGAAAAATATAAACACACGACAACGATCTGGCCCACACAAACTTTTGTACAATAAAGAGAGGGAATATGAGTAGAACATACCAAAAAATCGCATCGATCCGATTTAAAATGCAGACTTGGTGATTTTTTAAGGGACTATGCCGCTCTGTATACTTATATTCATTTTTGACACTAGTATTTCCATGGGGCCGTAATTAAGAGGTAGAGCATGTGAGAGGTACCGAGATCGATTCCCGGCGCCTCCAAGATTTTTTTTATTTTATTTATTTCTGTCGTTCCCTCTTAATCACCTATCGCTTTTTTTTATCTGTGTCTATGATATTCCAATCACATATTGTTACAAACTTATAGAAGAGTCCTCATATATATCATACTATTTTTTGTGTATCTCTAGAACGCAACAGAATACTCTGGAACCAAAAATTCTCGAATAATGGAAGAAAATGAACATTCTGGAAACTTCGACGTCCTTTGTCATTTGCCACACAATCGCAAAAGTTCATGAAAATTCCAACAAAAACAATACTAAAAAAAAATGAAGTGCATCACCTTTATAAGCACACAACTGAAGTGAAACTTCTCTTTTCGATCCGAGGCTGCATTGCAGAGATATAGGCAAAAAAATTTTTTTTTAAATCCCCCCTTAAATTATAGCCCCGGTCTTCGGCAAAGGTAGCCCCCCATGAGGCGCACCTACGATAAAAAATTCGACCCCGTAGCTCTTCCCGTTATCCCGAAATTAATTATTTTTCTCTTGGTCGAACTGGGGTGGTTACGGGGTCCAAATTTCGTCCAGGATCCTCATTTTACCCCGGCTACATGTCCTGAAAATTTCACCCTTCTAACTATACTGTAATATGCTTAATTAAAGGGCCGTTTCACTTTGATAAGCGTTTCATTTTCTCTGACTTTACCTTCGCTAAAGAAGTTTCACTTCAATAAATTTAAAATAAACTGACAGTTGAAATTTCCTAAGACATCCCAGGTTCCAGTGGCGGATCCAGAATGTGGTAAGGGGGGGGGTCCACATGTATATGTGAAAAAAAAAACAAAGTCAAAATAGGGAAAAAGCCCGCCTATTTTTCATCCAAAATTCGTTAAAAATTAACCTTTAAAGCAGGTTTCCTAATGGCATAATATAGAGAGTACCTATTTACTTTTTATACCTTTATTAAAAACTAGCTGGATGCCCGCGACTTTGTGTTATACGTGGTCATAAAATATACATTTATTAAGAAACATGTGCTGTAAATTTCTTCATTTAGTTTCTTTTTCCTATCTGCTCCAAAATAAATAAATACTTAAATATCATTCATACTCGATGAATACACATGCGTCTCATGAGCAGGCAACAACATGGAAAAACATAATATTCGTTACATGATTTATTGCATGATACGTAATATTTTACATATAAACTCTATACAATATTTTTATTCTATTCAGATGACGTAATAAAAAAAATGACAGCTGACAGGTGGCGGATAAAATATCCTATAAAATAGACTTGCTTACGTGGATGATAATAGCAAGTATGACAGATGACATAATAAAAAAAATGGCGGCTAACAGGTGACAGATGACGTAATAAAACAATGGCGACTGACAGGTGACAGATAAAATAATCTATAAAATAGAGTTGCCTACGTGGATGATAATGGCAAGTGACAGATGACGTAATAAAAAAAAATGGCGACTGACGTGTGACAGATGACGGAATAATAAAATATTGGAATCGATAGGTTACCTTACTTTTATATGGGTTAAAAAATTTACAAAATATATATAGTCGAAGTGAATGAAAAAATTATGTTACGCCCCTGGATTGGGTTTCATCAGTTATGTGAATTGGGTTTCATCAGTATGTGAAAGTGAAAGGTTCGGTGACATCGTCGTCGGTTCAAGTATTGGGTCATGCGCAGTGAGATGGGAGGAAATGGGAGGTCCCAGAAGCGGTTTTGGCAATATTGCCTGATTCTACAGCTACGCCAGAAAGGTCATGTTCGACATTCAGAAGAATTAAAACTTACCTCAGAAACACTATGGGACAAGAGGGTCTTAATGGGCTGGCCTCATTACTGGAGTCCATCTAACTGAAGACGAAATTCTTCAAGAATTCTTTCGAAAACCTCGTAAATTTAAAAAATAAAAAAAGAATAATGAATGTTTTAAATAAATCATTATTTATTATCTTTTTTTATTTCTTTTTATTAAAAACAAATATTATTTATTTTTTGATTTATTTTTTTTCTATTGTCGAAGGGGGGGTCCGAACCCGAAACCCCCCCCCCCCCCCCCCGTGGATCCGCCACTGCCTGGTTCCAACAATGCTGTGGAGCAGCGAATTGGGACATAAGCGATTCGGAGCGCTGCGCTGTTGTCGCTTGCGGCATATTTTAAATAGCTTTAAGGCTAAAAAAATCGAAAAAAAAAAAAATAAAAAATCGCCGATTACTGACTAAGTCGATAACGCAGATGAAGAAAATATTATCTGTTTTTCTCTAGTCGGTACGGATTTCCAGTTATACAAGAAAAATCGCAAAAAAAAGTTTAAAATTGCGGATCCTCAGAAAATCTAAATTTAAAAATTAACTAAATAAGATAGAAAACTGCCGTTTTTATTGTTGGAGAGAGAAAGAAATTACTCTATAAATCGTGAAAAATTCAAGCATCTCCAGCATGATTTGAGCCTTTTACAGGGTCTCAAATTCTAAGTAAAAACTAAACAATTTTATAAAAAAATTCATATATTTTAAAAACGAATCGTTTCTCGAGAAAATAATGATGCAGAAAATGTAATTTTTCGCAAAAAAATAATTTTAAAACCTCCCTGTGTAAATAAAATAGCAAATAATCGAAAACAATAGTATTAGCGAAATTAATACAATTAAATATTTAGGTGGGAAATATGAATAAGTAATTTTAGTATACTTATACAAAACTAGAGAAGAAGGAAATTAATATTAGCGGATAAGAGGCAGTTTACCGTTTTCGAGGGCAAATGTACCGACATTTTTCAGTGTTTTCTACTGTCATTCAGCGTCAAAATCTTGCAGCACTGGCGGCGACGTCAATCAGTACCTGATCAAAATTTTTACGTGTTAAAAAGTACCTTTCTCTCTAATTTCTAATCAATTCTTTCTTTAAACAAGAATGTTCAGTAAATATAATTTAAAAAGACTCATGTCAAAGTCAAAGTCAAAATATGCTTTATTATCATAACCATATAGTTATTGACAAAGCGGATCTAAATATAACGATACAAAAGAGTCCAAAATTCTATATACATATAGACAAAAGACAAAATTTGAACTAACATGTAGAAGGTCAAAATGCATTGGTTTAAGTAGGCATTGAAACATATTAAAATTGCCAAAATCTATAACTTAAAATGCTTAATAAAATTATGTATGACTAAAAATAAAAATAAATGCTAAAATGAACAATTCAGGTAATCATCAACCTGATAAAATGCATGCGACAGAAGTAACTTTTTAACACCAGCTCTAAACCTTTTGTAATTTTGAAGGTGCCTGATCCTGAGTGGCAAATGATTAAAAAGTTTTCCACTATTGTAAATGACAGACCTTTTAGTTAAAGCTGAATGAGGGATTGGTAAACCGAGTTGGTGAGAACTTCGGGTATGGTTAGTATTTGGTGCAAAGATGGTAGTACTATGTTGTCTATACATAAGGCAGACCGTTTCCATGATGAAAATGCACGCTAGTGTCAAAATGCCACAACTGACAAAATATGGGTGACAGGAGTCTCTAGTAGCCAGGTTATAGATACAACGCACTGCTCTTTTCGAATTAAAGAGCGTTGTAGAACATGAGCTCCAGAAGCAAATCCCATACCTTAGGCGTGATTCAACCAATGCAAAATGTACACTTCTTGCAACCATAGCACCAATCTCAATTGTCTTTGCAATATTAAATGTCAAGGCACTAGCATCACACCAAAGTTTAACACTCCCAAGGTCATCATCTATCATTTGCTTCAAAGTGACAGGATCCTTATGATGCCACAAGACTGTTGTATCATCGGCAAATGCTGTACAAGAACCGTATCTCAGTACATCAGGCAAAAATAATAGAGGGCCTAACACAGAACCTTGTTGAACACCGGACTTAATGTTCATCAAGTTAGAATTGGTGTTTTGATAATAAACGGCCTGAGATCTTCCCTCAAGATAAGATTGGAACCACTGGAGAGATTCCCCTCTAAAGCCATACACACCCAACTTTCCAAGTAAAATAACATGATCGATACAATCAAAGGCTTTAGAAGAATCACAAAACACCGCAGAAGCACAATCCCCCTCATTAAGGCTAAGATACAGCTCTTCAAGCACTAGCGTCACCAGTATTTTTAGATGCCAGAAAGCCGAATTGCGAAGCACAAAGAATATTATGGCCCTTAAGAAACTGTAGCATTCTATCTTTCATAAGTTTTTCAACTATCTTTGTAAGCGTTGGTGGAAGAGAAATAGGCCTATAGTGAGATGGGACTTCCCTGTCTCCTCCCTTGAAGAGAGGAATAACAGAGGCTCTTTTTAATGTCGATGGGAAACTTCCTTCTTCAAAGGAGTTGTTAATGGCCTCAGCCAGGGTGGTAAAAACAGAATGAGGTAAATTTAAAAACACCTTTATAGAAATGTCATCCCAACCAGATGAATTCTTATTTTTTTATCGATTGAACAACACTCATAAGTTCCTCCGGAGTAACAGGACGAAAGTAATAGCTCCCAGCAATGGCCCTTCCATTTTTGAAGTGAATCCACTGGAACTTTTGTAAGATTGTTAGCAAGTTTGTCGCTAATCGAGCAGTAATAGGCATTTAAATCATTGGTTTTTAAACTTGATTGCAGTGAATGTGAAGAACCAGTCAGTGCCTCTGAAATTATTTACGATTTTCGATATTTCTTTCGGCTTACTAGAAGCCAAATTTATGCGGTTATTATAAAACATTTGTTTGGCAAGTTTAATAGTTCTTCGATAAATGCTGCAGAATCTGTAAAAGTAGGATAGAAAAAATTCATTGTGAATATAAAAGGCCTTCATAGAATGTAGGCACCTCATATTTCTGGCCGATACTTTAATCCCTTTAGTTAACCAAGGCTTACTTTTTTTCCTAGGTTTTATATTTACAAGGAAAAGTACTCTCGCATATTTGCTGCAGCCGACAATGAAAAGAACTGAGTGAAACAGATCCATCACCACAGCTACCCCAATCATACGTGTCTAAAAGCTGCCTAAACCTGGAAAACGTAAACGTCCCTTGAAGTGTTTTGCTCTCTTTTCAAAACTAGCGTCCAGGTTAAACTTTGACACAACTGCACAATGATCTGATAGTGCTGCATCTTCCACCAGACATAGAAAATTTTCAGGATTGAAATTAGTGCAGAAGTAGTCCAAAAGAGTGGTACAGTGGCTACTTATTCTAGTTGGTTGGTCAATGTGCACCGTAATACCTAATGAATGTAACAAATGACCTAGAGATTTACAAGAGTTCGAGTTCTTGTCAAGAAAATTAATATTAAAATCACCCGCCAGTATCACTGAAGCATGAGGAGGAAGACTTGATAATATAGTTTCGAGTTTAGAAATAAATACGTTAACATCGGCATTAGGTGATCGATAGGCACACAATAAAAACAACTTTAACTTTGTCGAATGAGCCATACAAATTTCAAAATCTAGTTCCTCACAAATAAAACTATACTTAGCAACATTTCTAAAATCAGACAAAACCTTGAAAATCCTGTCTACACATTATCATATTACCTCCATTGTTACAATTTAACCTACAGAATATGGATACTAGGGAATAGTTTGAAATAAAAATTGGCTCATCAGCCCTAAGGCAATGCTCGGTAAGGAAAATTATCTCAGGATAATCTATGCTTTCCAAATAAGCTTCAAGTTCACCAGTTTTATTTCTAATAGATTGGCAATTTAAAACAAGGGATTGGCAATTAAAATTATTTAAGGTTGATTGAGCTAGGGCTGCAACAGATTTTCCTTGCTCTGACTTAAAAAGAACTGTCATTTGAACAAGCATTAGAATTGGAATTATCAACTTGCCAACTCTTGTCAGTTTGAGTATGCATACCTCTCATTACAACATTTTTTGACATCACTCTATTAGAATAAATATAAAAAGCTAGCAGACGTGACATTGAATGGACGGAATAGTGATACTTAAAGTTAATTTTAAAATCAGTTATAAATCTTATACTACTCTTATGCATACTTGAAAAAGAAGATATAAAATCAATAATACCCCTAAACCTAAACACTGAACATTTACGAAAATCACATTTTATCACAAAAAATAGATTAGTAAACTTTCCTAAGGACAATATCTGGGCCAATTCAAAATTAGAAGGAACAGTAAAACAAAGATTTATACAAATAACAAAAGTATCATCCTCGTTGTGATCAACACCCAGATGAGCAACACTCCTTGCTAGTTGTACCGAAGAACATCCACTAAACACAAACCTAGATGTGGCGGTAACTGATTTAAGGTTGTTGGAAAGAATTCGAGGGTATCCTCTTGCACTAGAATCCCCACAAATTGTGACCTTTCTCCTAGCGCCCAGTTCATAATTACGTAGTCTGCCTTCCGGGTAACCATCCGAGCTCGGACAAGCAATCATTTGTAACTCCTCACCTAGGGATGGCACATGCTGTGAAGGTTTCGAGGCATTTTGTAAACACTCTTTGTAGGAGGGGTAGTTTGGGTTGGCCCAGTAGACAATCTGCAAACCTCATTTTTAAGGTCAGTGATTTCGTTGGTATAAGACCAACTATTCATTTCCAAAACACGGATAGATGAGACCATGTTTCTATTTAAAGCATTCAGGTCTTCAATCTCCCTCTTCAAATCAGAGATATCACTGCACTTGGAAAGAAGTTCAGTTTCAAATGCTGTGATCTGCTCCTCCAACTCATTAATATTGGTTTTGAGTACGATGACCTCACTCGATTTCCTTTCTAGTTCATATGCCAGACTTTGTTCTGCTGCCAGAGCTACACCTTCAAGGTCAAGAGTTCTCCGACGTTGCTTCTGGCTTTCAGATTTTAGGCTCTCAATTTTTAATTTTAACTCTTCAATACATTCATATAAACTAGAAATTGTAGCATCTTTTTCACTTAAAATGTGTTCCATTTTTCCAATATTTGAATTTAATAATAAGTTGTGGTTAATTTGTTTTAAATTCTCAAGTTCATCCAAAATCATGCCTAATTTATCTTTCTCTTCACCCTCTACATTCATGCAATTTCTAGAACATAGTATTTTTTGCTGGTCAAGTTTAATATGAGACTTAAAGTCTCTGTTAAGACAACTCTGGTGCACAAGATTGTAACAGCCCACACAAATATAATAGCTGTAGAGTTTAATGGCACAACATTTAAATTTGAATTTATTGTTCTCTATGAATATAAATTTTAAAAAAGCATACAACTCAAAAGAGAAGAAAATGAAAGTCCACTACACTAAAGCTTAAAGAAACAAAAATATTTCAGGTCAAAATCCGCTCCACTGTTGGACTGTTGGTTTGGACCTTTATAGTACCTACATGCCATAGTAATTTCAATAGGCTTCGGAAGACCGTGCGCAGAAAATTTCATCAAAATTGGTTAACTTTGTATAAACCAACAATTTGAAAAATTTCACATTTGACCATTACGTTAATACAGAAACAAAAGTCGAACGTCACGCGTAGCGAGTGACAGATTAGCTGGCTCTCACTGCCCGGGCTGAACGCGCCTAAAAAGTTTTTACTTCCATTAAATATTTATCATGGATTGAATGCTGAATTAAAACTGCTACATGGGCTGCACCTTATACATGGAACAGACGTCAACAAGACCACAACAGTTTTTCTTGCGTGAAAAATTTAATACCCAAATGCTAATTATAATAATCGGCTTTGGGCATGAGCTCCAGAATATATAGGTAACGATTCTTCAATTTATTTTACAGGTAAAAGCTGTACCTACACGTGCGTTACATTCAATTATTGTAATGTTGAGACAAATTATGTATATCTACGTCTAGCTAACTAATTTTCTGCCGTCACGAATTCATTCTTAGTTATAACCGCGAAACTTTGGGATTATTCCAAACATTTTTAGATAATGTGTGAGCCGACCCACGCCGAAAGCAAAAATTAGAACTTTCCTCGTTTGTAGTCTCTATTGTCATCTCAGATTCTCGCGCGGCGTTTTTAACGACTTATGTATCTATTTCATTCATTCTTCACTTATATGAACTGATTGATATGGTCAAAAGGCTTTGATATGTCTACGGATATGTACATTTTAACGTAATATTACTTGTGTATGGATTATACATACCTGAGTACAAAGTATATTCCAACAAATTTCTATGCAAAAATGAGCGTAAATAAAATGCACAATTATGCGGTAATTTTTAGTAATCTTTGACGAGTTTTTAATCATTTTAATAAATCAAACCAATAAATATCTCCAAAATTATCGAAAAAAAATTAAGTTGCAGGGTGATCTTTCGCGCTTTGTGGTTCCATGCAGTCGTATTTCTAGCAGAGTTACTTTGTTTGGTCTCTTTATCTTATGTTCTCGCCCAGTCGTAGTCGACCCGAGTTCGAATCTCTTGTAGAGTTTAATTTTTTATTATTTTTAGTGAGGCTGATAGATGTGGCAACATCGGTATATGTTGCGCTCTCTATTCCCTCTTCAAATTATTGCTTGATAATTATGTTCATACAACACTGAGAACTATTGTCATTGATCATGATTATCAGAGACATGTCTTAAAAACCTTGAGGACATTGAACTAGCAAAATTCGAAAATGTCGTAATATCCGGGAATAACCCAACAGTTTAAAAAAAAATTAATAACGTAAGCGAAAAACGATGATGCTCCAAAAGTTCCACCAAAAATTCACGAATTTTTGGATAGCATCCAAGACTTGTGTTATTTATTGTGTTTTTCGCTTTTACGACGGTTATTTTTCAATTTTGAAAGCCCCGTAAATATGAACACGATTCGTTGTTAACAAAATCTTGCGAAAATTAATAGTAAAAGTGTTTTCCATAAATATTATTTAGTCGAAAAATGTCAGAACGGCTGCAACGTGGAAAGGTAAAAATAGGTATTTGCTGGATGAAATAATAAGCTGATCCTTGCGCAAAATTTACAGTTGGTCGAAAAACCTATTAAGTATATGATCATATCAACTAATTTTCATTAAATATGTGTGAGGCCCAAGTTAGTACAATATGCCTCTTATAACTTTACGGCTATTTTAGGAGCAAAATGTTTAGAATCATATCCGAGTGTGACGGCTCAGTCTTATTCACTACCCAGAAAAAATGTGCTGAACACTCCTAAACAAGTTTTCAGGTGAGAAACTCGCAAAGCTTATACTAGAAATTAGAAATGTCAGAAAGACATAATATTTGTCAGTTCTCAGCTCCGGAGACGTTATAGGCTTAACTGCTGTGTCTACGAGGGTTGATGAAAAAATACTAGGCTTCATGAATCCTGTATATACGACGTAAGAAGGATGCTGGTTTATAAAGGCTCAAACATGAGATCTATTGAAAGTCGTTTTAAATCACATTCACTTAAAAATTCACTATTAGCTCCAATTTATTTACAGCCAATTGCATTACATTCAGACAATGCAAAAGATCGCGATTTGAAAATGGCAGTTTGCAGGCCTTCGAGAAAACGATCATATAAAATTCGTTGAAATGACAAGTTCAATCTGCAGTTTATTTCTATCCACAGCCAATTGAAATCGATTTAAAAAATGGGTTTTTCCATTCGTCATCATAGTAGAATTAGCGAATGTTTTTTGTTTTCATTATTTTCGAACATTTCTAAAAATGTATAATCCCTCGAAAAGTAACGGATTTTTAGAAAAACTGATACAATTTAAAAAGGAAAAATGTACGGAAAATGACTGAATTATCCTCAAAAGTAGATTTTTAACTAAGAATCTTTTTGAAAGTAACGGTAATACAGAGAAAAATAATTTTAAATTTGTTTCAACACGTTGTATCCTATATCTCAAGTGCATTATTTAAGAAAACTTTTGATTAGACATTTTCTAAACTTAATTTTAATTCTAATCAACCGAAAAGATTCTTATCTTAATTTTGTAATATATGTCTTCATTCCAGATACGAGAAGTTGTACGACATGCGACAAAGTGTTAGAAGAACTAGAGCAGATCGACGATGACACGGACTCCTTCGGGGTGGATTTCGTGAAGATAAACGACAAACGATTAGCCAAACAGTATGGCATCACCAAATTCCCAGCCCTCACTTATTTCAGGGACAAACAGCCGATCATCTACGAAGGTAAGTCGGATTTGATTGATGATCTTTTGTATGAGTGAAATGTATGACGTAGTCCTGTAGGATCGATGATATCATTTCGAAAATTGTCAAACTGTGGCCATACTGCTAGATGAACTACCCAGTCGTTCGTAATTGTTTTTAATTTTCACAGTTTTATTTGTTATATTAAAACTTCATAACAATTGTTTCAGTACATAGTACCTTCTTCCCAAGACCAGTAATCTAAACTCTAAACTGAAGAAGGTGCTATGTACTATGTACTGAAATAATTACTATGAAGTTTTAATATAACTGTGAAAATCAAAAATAAGTGTTTCCTTTCAGTTGCAGTTCCTTTAACTTTCATCTAAACGTCCTGATCGACCCTAATTATTAATACTTAAGTTATCCTTATCTAGCTTACACTTCGCCACTGGCAAGCATGGGCGCCGGCAGGGGGGGGCAAAGGGGGGCAAATGGGGGGCAGTTAGTATAAAAGTACATTTCAAATTATTCAGTGAAATATGCATAGGCACCGCAAAATTACATTGACTATTTTTGTACAATATCACAACAACAATTGAAAGCTCTTTCAGTGCTCTCAGACGCGACGTGTAAAAACCTGGTTGAGGTTGAGATAAACTATGTCTGATTAAAGACTCTCTGGTCTCTGTATGCTTAGCATTCGCAGGTATGTAGAGGGTGGCTCGAATTCGTGTCTATGTAAGGGGATCTCGAAAACCGTAAGAGATACAGTGTCGATCAAATTAAGGCAAAATTGCGCATTTAGGTGCCTAACAATATGCCGTTTAGAAAGTTTTAAAATTCCGAGTATTTACGGAGATATCCGGAAAAACCGAAATTTTGAAAAATCGTTTTATTTTTTTCCTGGGCTTATTTAAAAACGGATTTCAAATCTAATTGCACTTTTCCATTGCCACTTTTTCCACTCTATCCAATGATGATATCCAGTTTGAAATCCGACGTTTCGTCTTCAAGGGATCATCATCAACTTTCATTTTTTAAATACGAACTTAATTTTTTTTATCGTTTTTCAGATGGTATTGGCGTTATTAATATGAGCATGTGTTTTTATACTTTTTATTTTATTTTTTATTTTCATTTTTTTTATTATTTTTATTTTATATATTTTCCTTTGGCATGATTTTATATAATTTAATTTAATATTCTCGTAAGAAATAATTTTACTATTTTTTATTTTTAATACCCTCCAATTTTCCACTTAATACAAAAAACAAAATAAAATATTTTTAAAGAATATAAATATTTCAAAAGTACCTACCTTAAAATGTTTAAAATTACGCCAGAGCAAAATATATAATTAAAAAAATAATAATAAAAAAAATAAAAATTAAAAAAAAATAATAAAAACACATAATCATATTAATAACGCCAAGACCATCTGAAAAACAATAAAAAAAAATAAAGTTCGTATTTAAAAAAAGAAAGATAATGATGATCCCTTGAAGACGAAAACGTCGGAATTCAAACTGGATACCATCATTGGATAGAGCGGAAAAAGTGGCAATGCAAAAGTGCAATTCAATTTGAAATCCGTTTTTAAATAAGCCCAGGAAAAAAATGAAACGATTTATTAAAAATTCGTTTTTTTTTTCGGATATTTCCGGAATTACTCGGAATTTTAAAACTTTCTAAACGGCATATTGTTAGGCACCAAAATGCGCAATTTTGCCTTAATTTGACCGACACTGTATCTCTTACGATTTTGGAGTTCCCCATACATAGCCACGAATTCGAACCACCCTGTATATCCATAGTCCATAGGATATTTTTTAGGATAGATACATTTCCAATCACAAAATGTATGTCAAAATTACGCTACAATTAAGTTGAAGTTAAAGTCACGCAAACCAAAGTATCTATATATGAATTTTGACAATAAAAAAAGCGTGTGCACTATGTGCGCATATCAGAAGTGAAACTTCTTAAACTTAAATGCCCTAGCCTCGGATTTGGTTAAAAAGTAGTTCTAAATATACCGCTCAATTAACAAAAAGGGAAGGCCTAAATGAAAAAAAAATATTCTTCATAAAAGTTTCGCGTATGTTTTTTGACAAGGTAATGGTAATAGAGCAAACCCCATATTTTTATCTTGTGAACTAACAAAGATATCACAATGATTAAACGCCCTAGCCTTATACATATCTTAACGGATTTGGTTAAAAAGTAGTTTTTTAAAATATATCACTCAATTAACAAAAAGGGAAGGCCTAAATGAAAAAAAAAATATTCTTTATAAAAGTTTCGCTTATGTCTTGACAAGTAATAGAGCAAATCCCATATTTTTTGCTTGCAAACTAACAAAGATATCACAATAACAATATTCTCATATTTTTTGGTCCGCCATGTCAGGTCGTGTCGCTCATCGTGTATCGACCACCGTGTGTCGCGACCTTCAAATTTTACTCCCGGCGCGCGTTAAGAAGTTTCACTTCAAAAATATTTAAGTTTCAATCTATGGTTACTTTGCCAACCCCCACCCGAACCCCCCCCCTCCATAGGCTCTAAAAAGTTACCACAATATTTGTATACAAATAATACAATTTTTAAATTCAATTAAACCTAACCTAAAAAAAAGAAGAAGAGTTTTAACGATTGCAGACTCGATTGTTATATTATATCATCAAGAGCGAGGTCCATTGCCTGTTGCCCAGCCCGACTTTTGTTTGTTTGTTTAATTGACTTGGGAAATGTGTCAATAATACTTGGTAAAATCCGCTTCGTCCGCTCGTGGACGGCGTGTTTTTTTTTAACGATTTTAATGACTTTTGGGTAACAATTGGGCGTGGCACCACCAAAATTTTTAGCCTCCCTTCCACCTGAGTCGAGCTTTTCCCTCACATGGACTTGCCGCTTTATTTATGCTCGTAGATTCACTTAGACATAATGTCAATTTATTTGACAATTAAATATACAGGGTGTATAGAATTTAGGAAACAACGAAGAATCGATAATTAAGTGGCCTTATTTCCAGGACAACGAAACAAAACAATAAAAGATACTCAAAATTAAAATTTCTCTCCGAATGATTACGTTTATAAGAATGCGTCAAAAGGTGTTAAAACTAAGCAAACACATGAAACATGTTATTATGTATTATTAAATACTTTAATAATCTAATTATGCAGTTGCGTTTTATTTAAATAATATACCGGGTGGTGCATTGAGGTTGGAAACATAGGAAATCCCATGCAAATTTTAAACTGGTTAAATATTTGCTCCCCTGTTGACTCTAGAGCAAAGTTGTAAGGAGACTTTTTCGAGGTCTCTGCATGGTAAATACAGATGCGAAATTTGAACAATTTTGGACAAGCCGAACTTAACTTATTTAAATAAAATTGCAGCTAATTTTTTATTAAAATTCAACAGGTAATACTTTAAACACCAGCATTAATTAAACTTGTCAACCTATGATTTGTCACTGTCAAAAGTAATTTGAAAGTAAACTACCGTTTGCAAATTTTATTTGACATTGACAAATCATAGGTTGACAAGTTTAATTAATGCTGGTGTTTACAGTATTACCTGTTGAATTTTAATGAGAAATTAGCTGCAATTTTATTTAAATAAGTTAAGATCGACTTGACCAAAATTGTTCAAATTCCGCATGTGTATTTACCATACAGAGACCTTGAAAAAGCCTCCTTACAATTTGCTCTAAAGTCAACAGGAGAGCAAATATTTGGGCAGTTTAAAATTTGCATGGGATTTCCTATGTTTCCAATCACGATGCACCACCCGGTATACAATTGCTACACTAATTTCATGCATTCATTCATTCAAACATAGAAAGAGAATATACAAAAGGTTGCTTAATTATAAATTAATATCTACTAAAAAAGTCTTGGTTTGTTCATTTCAAAATGAAACTTTTGTCTTTAGAATTTCAACTTTCGTTTCACTCTACAATACCTTGATCTCCTATTTTCTCTACTATTATCGTACCCAAGGGTAGCCTAAAGTTCACATATTGGATTCCATCTGCTGGGACTGGAATGGATTTTCTCTACCGCCAATTTGCAGGCGCCATTTTTACTTCTTCTTCACGAGAGATGCTCGATTCTGTATTCTTTCAGAATTGCGTTAAAACGCCCAAAAGAGTTCTTTGTCCAAGCTTGGACAAAGAGAACAGAGGTACACTAGATATTCTACAAATATCAGTGCATACAAAAGCAGAAATTGGCCCAAAAGGAATTTGACGTTTGGCCGGAGAGAGCTACAGCATGTTTTACTGCTATTCGAGTGAAAGCTTGAACTGCACTGCACTAGAGAGCGGTGACTGGACCGATCTAGCACGTTTGAGAGGTTGTGAGACACTTTAAGTAACTAACAAAATGAGAGAAACACTAATTATTTGCCTTAAACAGTGCTAGGACAGGGCTAGTTGTTTTTTGATGCTAAAATCTAGGAGAGCTGTGACGAGACAGATCCTACGTGGTTGAGTGTTTGCAAGGCACTAATAAAATTAATTTCTTCTTTTAGCAGGCGGCCTGGCGGCAAACTAAAAGTCGGTCGAAAGAGTGGGAAATTTGTGAGATGCATTTTGAGAGGGTGAAAGCATGTTCTTTCGTTCTTTGACATATTGTTGTTTACAGAACACTGACTGAGACAAGGATATATTAAATTGAGAACGATTAAAAAGGATTTGTTTGGCGAAATGTCATTTTGCTTAGCGGGGATGATTGCATATAACGGAATCTATTATATCGACAAACCAGGTTCGGACTAAGGAGTAACTGAAATACAATGGTTTAAATGCATACATTTCCGTTTACCTGGGGTGAAATACATATATTCATAGATTAATTGTGACTCATTCATACTACAGACATACAAGGTGTTATCACCAAACTGTACGGTGAAAAACGAAAGTTATTTTATTACACTTGTTGGTGTGTTTATAAGTCCTCACTATTCCCAGAACAAATATATTTTAATAATTCGTAAAGCGAAATATTGAGAAAAAGTCGTATTTTTTCTGAAAAATTTGACATTGCAATAATCGATTGTTTCAACAAAGAAAATAATGGCTCAATTACTAAAACCATTCGATCGTTGTGAATTATACTAGCTTTTACTTTCAATCGTTTTTTTAATCGGCAACGTTTCTTGGAATGGTGTCAAATGAAATAATTGGCCGGTTAAAAAATATTAGCCAGTCGAAACAATAAATGGAATCCCAACCGATTCGCTGTGCCAAAAGAAAAATCGGATGTATTCGAACATATGGTTTGCATCAGATCATTTAGCTTGGATCGTATTTGAGACGCTTATTTTTTTTATATTTTGTGATTCATTCACGAACTGCAGTCGTGTTGCAAGTGAAAAATTATGTCTAGGTTTACGATACGAACGACCGAAGCCACTTCAATTAATGTTAATGAATCGAATCTCTGATGGTCAAACTAACTGAGCCGATTTCTATCTTCTAGTTGTTGAATGTTGAATATTAACACTTGAACCAGAGACAAGGGAGAGACGCGCGACTCGATGTTAATCATCCGAGAAAGAGAAAGCTGCCTTCGCCTTCTTTTTCTCGCTCCTAGGGAAATGAACGCAGATGGCGCGCGACACGGGCGCTGTCGTTTGACCGCCAAATTTAAATTACCCACCTCTTTTTTTCTTTATTTCTTCAAAATTTCCAGGTTCAATTAAATAAATACTTGCATATAATTCAAAATGTTATTTATTTGGTTTAGATGTATGATGTATATTTTTATATGATTAAAAGAAGTAACATTGTAAAACTGAATGGCTAAATACACTATGATTCTTCCCATTTATTAAATTTAATAAATTGCACTAATGATACTTTCAATTATTATTTCTGAATAATCTTTCTCAACTGAATGACAAATGCAAATAACGTATAAGGACAAAGACGTTGCCTTCGATGGAGCAACCAAAGGGAGCATGCTTGCAACAAAATATCATAATAATAAATAATATACACTCTGATCACTAATAAAAATCAATAATTCAAGGTGGGGAACTATCATAAATCACAAAAACACGTAAGCGGCACAATCAAATAAAGCGGCCATTAAAAATGTCAAGCTGCAAGCTGTCATCGGCGCGCGTCACCACCGTCACCGTTCTGATGTAGCGTTGTCAAATAGATTTTTTTTATTCATGGTATATCTTTTGTTTCTTAATCAAGCGTGAGTAAAAAAAGAACAGCAAAATGTGTGTACAGAAACTGTAGGCGAATTGGCAACCCCGTAGACAGCTATGACTGCTATCTACGTTCATTTCCCGAGATGAGTGACAAGGAAATAAGTACAGGAAGTTACGTGAAACAAAAAGCGATAAAGAACAATGACAAATTTACTGGGCCAGTAACCGGTCTGCATATTTACACATCCTAACATACGACGGCACCAGGGTGCTGAAATCAGTTAGGTTTTGTAAGCGTTTGAAGCGCTACAAATGCTCACTGATTTGGGCAACTAATCGCCATGTCTTCGCGATGCAGTCAATTTGCGGCAAGAGCCCTCGTGGTCGAGAGGTCTAGATGGTTAGGTCTCAATTCGGCGGTCTGGGTTCAAACCCCGTTGCTTTCTTTTAATTTATTTTTAGGTTAAGTTTCTAACCAGTTTTTTTTCTCTAATTTGGGTATGTATTGGGTTAGTCTGGGTTAGCACCTGGTTAGTTTCCTTTTCTTGAGCCCCCGTAGCGAGCGTAGCGAGCGGGGGGCCATGCGAAAAGTGAAATATTATATAACAGCATATTGCAGGTGCCCAAAGCCGTGAGCTTTGGCTATCGGCGGCCCAGGTTCAAACCCCGTTCCTTTTTTTGTTTTTTTAGGTTAAGTTTCTAAACAGTGTTTTTCTTGATTTTGGGTATGTCTTGGGTTAGTTTGGGTTAGCACCTGGTTCGTTTCTTTTTCTCGAGCCCCCGGTAGCGAGCGAAGCGAGCGGAGGGCCATGCGAAAAGTGAACTATTATATAACAGCGTATTCCAGGTGCCCAAATCAGTGAGCTTTTGTAGCGCTACAAACGCTTACAAACCCTAACCAATTTCAGCACCCTGGTGCCATTGTATGTGAGGATGTGTAAATATGCAACCGGTCTCTCCCTTGTTTACAGCGCGTCCGTGACGCAACTGGTCCGGTAATCAGGAAGTGGCCAATCATGGAACCTCTTCCTGATGAAATCCTTAACCTAATCAACTTCCGGAACCGTTTGCGACGTAGGTGGCAAAAAACCAGGAATGCTAACGAGAAGCGTTGTATAGGCCGGATTACCGCACAGATTAAATCGCTCATACGAGAGCACAAAAGTGCGAAATAGATGAGCTACGTGAGTGAACTAGGCACGGAAAACGGTGCCCTGCGGAAGCTCGCGAGGCGAGTCCGCAAGGTCGCGCCTCAATTCCCGGTGCTTAAGCATCGAGGGCGAGATATCTTGGATGATCAGGGAAAGGCGGAGGCATTTTCGGACTCCCTCGAAAAGATTCACACACTGGCGCCTGACTCCATGCCATTGCACAAGGAGATCACGCAGCGAGTCCATCTGTTTGATAATCGTACTTACCCGATACCGCCATCGGATTTACAATAGCTATATGTCACTCCTAGCGAGATTTGTAAAGTATTGAGCCACCTACCGAAAAACAAAGCTCCTGGACTTGATAACATTCCCTACCCAGCTCCTGAAAAACCTTCCAAGGAAAACAATGAGTTAGCACATCGTGAATGCCATAATACGCTTACAGCATTTCCCGTCCTCCTGGAAAATTACAAGCATAGTAGCATAGTACTGTTTCATAAGCCGGGGAAAAACACCTCCTTAACAAAGTCATATAGGCCTATATTGCTTCTAAGCTAAGGTGGCTTTGTTTAATGTGCTTGCCACTGAGAAGCTTCTGTTGTCGAGGCTTAGCGGGGCTGCCAAGAAGCTGCACATACTCGCTAGGGAGCAATTCGGACTTCGTAGCGGGCATAGCACTAGCATGCTCGTTGCGAAGATAGTACAGGGAATCTATGACAGCTTCAATAGACGGCATCGCACAGCCCTGCTCCTTCCTCCTCGACATAGAGAGAGCGTTCGACAGGGTGTGGCACGACGGCCTGTTGTACAGGGTGTTCACCCATAATGTCCCCCCTTTAACTTTGTTAATTTTTAAGCTACAACAAAATAAAAAACAAAATTGTAGGGTTTTTAAAGTAGTTTTTGCACACGTAAAGGAAAAAACAAAAAATTGTACAGATACAGGGTAGATCAAAAAGAAACATTTTTTTTAAATCTAGCCCCCATTTTTTATTCGATTTTTCGATTCTACATAAAATTCTAAGGATTTTTAATGTAACACACTATATGCCTATTCCTAATACTTTAGGAGTTATTGACAGTTGGTTGAACACCCTGTACAAGCTCTTTATAGAGTATGAGTACTCCCTACATTTAGCAGCGCTCGTCGGATAGTACCTTGCCGGGCGCTCGTTCTCGGTGAAAGTTCTACTATTAGACCAATTGAAACCGGAGTACCGCAAGGAACAGTACTGTCTCCGCAGCTTTTCAGCTATTATTTAGCTGATTTCCCCTCCCACCTGCACTCGTCTGCGCAGACGATACTATCATGTACTCAAATGCCTCTCATGCACAGGCCGCCATTGAAGGACACTTTGCCTTGAGTCGGCACATGGATCTGATCCTTGGCTACTCCAATAAATGGAAAATCAAACTTAACGCTGAGAAAACCGAGCTCGGTGTTTTCTCGTGAAAGCTTGCTTGACCAGAATTACGCCCTTTAAGGGTGATAGACAAGGATCAAATCAAATATCTGGGAATTGTTCTCAACAGGGGACTTAGGTTTCATAAGCACAACGCATACATAAAGAGCAAAAATATGATGCTGGTAAGCAAGTTGGGGATGCTTATCAGACATAGTAAAAGGCAATAACGAGGCCAACACTTCTATATGGGGCTCCAGTGTGGTGCTCTGTGGCATTTAAAGATCCTTTACACAAATAGTGCACTATGTAAAAATTGACCTCTCCTATTGGTCGATTCATCTCGTATTACGATATGTCTGCGTGATGCAATCGATTTCTATCAAGAGCTCACGTGGTGTAGAGGTTTAGATCGTTGGGTTTCACCTGGAAAACGCGGGTTCGAACCCCGTTGCTTTTTTTTATTTTGTTTTAAAGATTATGTTTCTAAACAGCTTTTTGTCTTGATTTTAGGTATGTCTTGGGTTAGATTTGGTTAGCACCTGGTTAGTTTCCTTTTCTTGAGCCCCCGTAGCGAGCGAAGCGAGCGGAGGGCCATGCGGATCGACCAATGGGAAAGGCCGATTTTTATATAGTGCACTATTTGTGTAAAGGATCTTAGAATACTGCTCTGTGGCCGAAACGCACTTAAAAGCAGTGCAAACGCTGCAAAATAAACACTTAAGGGCAGTATTCTAGGGGGACCCGCGTACCAGTAATCGGGACCTGCGTAGCTGGACGGACATTGAGTACGTACGTGAATTCATTGATCGGCTGGCATGCAGGTTCTATGACTGGGGAATACGTGGTGCGCTGGAAACGGCTCATTTGGCCGATCTGCGTTTCGACCCGGAGCAACGACTACCCCACGGCCCAATACACAGCAAAACAACGTTATTCTTCCTGGAACCAAGGCCGCCCTAAAAGAGATATCATCCTGAACAGTCATTCAACGTACGCAATGGAGGCCTGGGCTCCTTGTTCTCTGCATACGAACTATGGTTTACAATACCACGCCTAAGCTGACTTTGCTGCAATTCTTCCCTCACCAGGGTAATGTCTATAAAAGACATCGCCCACGACGCCCACTAAACATTTATTAGTATTTAGGTGTGAATGAGAGAACGAGTGCCAAAGAACCGGGAAGTGGAGTTTTTGAATGAAATTTCTCCACAAATCAATTCTTCTAATTTAATAACATTTAAGATCTGAAAATCCATCTACAAGCAACCCATTGCAAGTAACACTGAAGCGCTATTGAGGGGACTGAATCCCAAAGAATATTAGTAACAATAGGTTGGTTACGAACCGTAGTATTAAGGATCAACTAGCGACCCCCTCACTCAGAGGGATGATTATCTAAAAGCTGTGTGGCTCCGGGATGCTCTACTTGAGAGGCAGAGCATTTCAAACACTATATTATAGATATTTTTTTTAACTACGAAGTAGGACATTTACAAACTCTGTAATGAATGAAATATATTGCTTTTGATTTTTTTTTGTCTCTCCCTTGTCTCTGCCTGAACTGTCCTTATATGATATATCTTACAGGCCAATGATGTGAGAATTCGTCGTTACAGAGTTTGTGTGCCGCTGTGTTGCTATAGACCGCCCAATTTTCCTGGACATGTTCGGGTTTCGTGTTTGTACTAAGTGTGTTTCATGGCGGATTTTGCATAAGCGTCCGGATTTTATAGCAGTTGTCTTTAACAACACCAAAAAAATACAGGATAATAAACTGGTTTTGAAAAATGCTGTCATTTAAAAGTCGTCGATAAACGTTGTAGTGTAAAGCCTCCATTAGAGCATTTGTTTTGTGTTTTATTAGTAAAATGAAATTAGTTAATTAATAATACCATACTTATGTCATTAAACATGAAAAATATCACAGTTCTTACTTTTTCAGAAGAAACTTTGCAGTCAGAATTTTTGTATAAACTACGAACTGAACAAGCCTTCATCCAATGTATTGAACATTCACGCCCTGAAGAACTAATTTTAAAGTAAAATGCTACCTCGACTTCTCCCATTAAATCGGCAGAAACCCCTGCTTATGGCTTAAGTAATGTCCAAATTCTCCGATCCTGGCCCATTTTCCCATCGTCAACTTGTTTTAAATGAGATTTCAGGCAAATACATTTCCTTTCTTACCACAAAAACTATACATTTCGGCATACTAAAGCAAAATTTTACTTCGACATCTGCCATAAAATCCACCAGAAACTTCCCCTAATCACCAAAAAATAATTCATAATTTCCGATGCTGACCCATTTCACCTGACTCAAACCGTTTTCAATTAGATTTCAAGCAATTAATTATATAAATTTATATATTTGTAGACTTGTATCGTGTCTGTGTAAACGTCTTTTCTTCGATTAAATTAACATCCAGATCAAAACGTGAATCCAATGTGGGTCAGAACAAGCGAAATATATATAAGAAATATAGCTCAAGATTCGGGCTATTTTTAAAAGACGGATCTCAACGATTCCGTGGCCTGGCTTAAAAATAAACTTTTACAACACACCACTTGTTAACGTGCGCTTCTTTTAGATTTTTTTCCATTTATTACAAGCATGATTTTTCAGGAGCGATTGGCTATAATTTTCCATGATATCGTTGCGTTATAATATATAATTTACTGATATTTTAGGAGTTATCGTTATTTTCCTAACCAGTGCGCAAAGTCATACTCTACCGCACGCAAAACAGGTGGAGGAACCATGCGAATGAAGGTTACTTTGCGCACGAGTGAGGATCAATTATTTATCTACACGCATCAGATAACAATAGAAAAAAGATATGTGCCTGACCTTTATGAGCACACAACTGAAGTGAAACTTCTGAAAGAGATATTAGGAATTGAGTTTTTATTCACTTGCATGATTGCTGGATGAACTGAGTAACTCAGAGATCATGCTGCCGGTCGCAAAACCGGACAAAGAAGTAGGGTTCACGGATAAGGTTAGCAGCCTGCCCGTGGTAAAAAATACCATTGCTCAGAGCACCGACGGAGCAGCCTCGGATTGGATGGGAAGCATTTACGACGACCCGGCGAAAATAAGGAAACAAAGAGTACTACGCATAGGATGCTGGAATGTCACCTTCCTTAGCAATAAGGACCATCAGGAGATTATCGTTGAAATGAAGGATAATAATATGGATATCTGCGCCATCTCAGAAACAAAGAAGAAAGGCAAAGGCAGTACAAGACTCGAAGATTACGTACTCGTATATAGTGGTAAAAACAAAGATGAAAGGGCGTCCTCAGGTGTCGGCCTAATAATAAATCAAAAATTTGAGGATAACATTGATGAGTCCATAGAATATATCAGCGACAGACTATTGCTGACAGCATTCCTGTTCCAAAAGGAAAAGAAAACAAGAACACACGTTATCAGTATATACGTTACCGATGCTATCAAGCGACAAGAGGAGAAAGAAAACTTCTATCTCGGTCTCCAGAACCTGCTGGATAAACTACGGAACAAGATCAAATCATTCTTCTCGGCGATTTTAATGCGAGAATCCGAAATAATGCCCTAGCAGAAATAAAAAACCGCTTTGACGAAGAAACCATCAACGAAAATGAAGACAGACTGATAAACCTCTGCGCGCACAACGAACTCCGAATAAACAACACATTTTTTTCCCTACAAAGCACAATACAAATACTCCTTTGTGAATACAAGGGGTCAAAAATCTGTAATTGACTATGCAATAACAAACAGGAACATCCATCCTTACAAGGTGCTAGACGTTAGAGTCCTTACTTCCCCAAACACTGGAACCGATCATAATCTAGTACTAACAAAAATGCGACTTTCCATGCAGCACACCCACAAAAGTAAACCAGAACAGGTAGAGAGGCTAAACATTGAATCCCTGTCAGACCACACCACCAAATATCTATACCAAAGGAGGCAAACAGAAAACAAAATTCAGGATAAAGACAATTGGGAAATTGCATGGATGAAGCTATCATCCTCAAACATCATTAGCGCTGCAGAAGAGGCGGTAGGAAAATGAAAATGAAAAGTTACCATAAACAATAAAAGAAACGCGAAGCCCTGGTTCACGCCGGAAGTGAAGGTCCTAGCTGAAAAACGCATATTTAAAATACCGAAGTAACACAATTATACCTACGAACAATATAAGGAAGAAAGGAATGGAGTAAAAACAGAAATTGGCAGGATAATGAGAAATCATTGGGGAAGAACGAGACTTATATAGGACAAAGGAAGGTGTGGAACATGCTCAGAAACCGCGAAAAATCAATCAACGAATATATCCAACCATCCGCAATCACAGTTAAACAATGGAAAACACACTTTCAGAAACTGTATACAACCAATGACGGTATAGAGTACCAGGCTACGAAAAATCAGGTGGACACATTATCACAACAACACCACGACCAGGAACAACGCATTGCAAAGGAAAAAATAAAACAAACCATCCCCAAACTCAAAAATCGAAAATTGCCAGGACCGGACAACATCACTAATGATATGATCAAGTATGGAGGACATGCTTTGGTGGACGAGCTGCACGTATTCTTTAACAGGATAATCACCTCCAAGAAAGTACCTGACCAATGAAAAGAAAGCATTGCGATACCAATTTTTAAAAAGGGAGTAAAAATGACCCAAAAACTACCGAGAAATCAGTCTGCTGAGCGCGGTCCTAAAACTGCTGACCAAAATTCTGGCGGAGGAAGTGGCGAGTACTGGAACGAATGAAGAACAACAGTAATTTAGGCCTAATAGGTCCACTATCGACGCGATATTTATTCTACGTCAAATCACAGAAAAGACCATAGAATTTAACAAACTAGCATATATGTGCTTTGTAGACCTAACACAAGTCTTCGACATAGTACGATTGCACTGAACAAACGTGCTATTGATCCTAGTGTTGTAGCAGTCATAAAGGAACTAAACCCAAACAATAAGACATTTATTAAGGTGGGCTCTGAGCTGACGAGACAAATACTCACAAACACCGGCATAAGACAGGGACTCAGTCTTGGCCCGATACGCTTCCATAGAATGGGCAACAAAGAAATCAAGATAGTATACTACGCCGATGACGCGGTAATAATGTCTGAAAACAAAGACGAGCTACAGAGGTTGCTGTACAAGTTTGAACTCTCTGCGAAAATATGGAACATGACCATATTGGCAAAAAAAAACCATAAGATGCAAGCTCGCAGCCTACAACGAAAGCATTGAGCAAGTGATGAACTTCAAGTACCTGAGAAGCAGCAGAAACCTTGGCAAAGAAGTTCAGGACCAGACCACCAAAGCAGCTATGATATATCAGGCTATCTGAGGGATCTTATTTGGAGGAACAAGCACATGAGCATTCGGAGCAAAACCTGTGTGAGACCATTAATGTCCTATGCCGTAGAAACACGGGCAAATAACAGCTGTACGAAACGCCTCCTTCGCACTACGGAAATGAGAACTCTCGACCACAGAAGAAGCGAAGAGATAAAGAACGAATGCGGGATCCAGGATATCGTGAGATGGTCCAGAGGCAGACTCTGAGAATGGAGAGACCATGTGGAGAGGAGAATGGGAGAGGACCGTCTAGCAAAGATAGTACGCACTGCAAAGCCGAACACCAAAAGACTACCTGGAAGACCACCCAAGCGTTGGTATGATAGCTGGACATTAGCGTCGCAGGAATGAGGCTGTACGTTGAAGAGAACAGGACATCCTTGTCCTATTAAAAGAAGAAAAAGAGAAGGAGAGTTTCTATTTTTTTAAACCTTTTTCTCAACTTTTCCCCCGGTTTCGACACTTTTTATATATTTTTTCACCTCTTCTTTCAACTTTTTTTTAGCCGAAAACCGCGTTTATCTAATTTTTTTTAATTGTTTGTCATTATTTCGTTTAATATTGTATAATAGTTACTTTTATTAACTTTCTGAACATTTTTTAGGTTTTTATGTCAATTTTGTCTCACCTTTTCAATTTTTTTTGTTCCTAGAGCGTTTTTCGTCCCATTTTTGCCGTCCCCAACCTCGTAGCTGAACTTTTTCGCCTTTTTTTCGCCGAAAACCGCGTTTCTCCAACTTTTTTTTAATTGTTTTTCTTTATTTCGTTTAATAATGCTTTTATTAACTTTTGGTACAAATTTTTCTTTTTTTTATAATCGATTTTTCTTATTTGGTTTTATGATACTCTTATTAACTTACCGAACAATCTTTTCTTTTGTTTTTATTATTTTATTTTATAATACTTTTATTAACTTTCTGAAAATTTTTTCCGTTTTTATATCAATTTTGTCTCACTTTTTAAAAAATTTCAGTTTTTTTTTGTTCCTAGAGCATTTTTCTTCCCATTTTTGCCATCCCCAACCTCATAGCTGAACTTCTTTGCCCTTTTTCGCCGAAAACCGCGTTTCTCTAACTTTTTTCTTTTCATTAATTTTTTTTTATTGTTTGGTTTTATAATGCTTTTATAATGCTTTTATTAACTTTTCGAACAATTTTTTACGTTTCTTTCAATTTTTTCCTTTTTTTCGAAAAGTTGTAAGTATCTGGGGAGGTAGAGGAGTAAGGGTATAATTCCCCCCTCGCACTCATCGGGGTCATCGCTTGCCAGATTTTCAATCCGAGGCTCTCTTGCAGAGATATCGGCAAAAAACGTTTTTTTCCCCAAAATCCCCCCTTAAATTAGAGCCCCGGTTCCTTCATATGGTCAAAGGTAGCCCCCCATTAGGCACACCTACCATAAAAATTTCGATCCCGTAGCTCCCCCTGTTCTCTAGAAATTAATTATTTTAGTTTTTTTGCTTCTTCCCCTTCTCCTGGTCGAACGGGAAGGGGGGAGGTCTCAGGATCCTCATTTTACCCCGGCTACATGTCCTGAAAATTTTAACCTTCTAGCTATAGTGGAACATGCTTAATTAAAGGGGCGTTTCACTTTGATAAGCGTTTTATTTTTTATGACTTTACCCTCGCTAAAGAAGTTTCACATCAAAAACAATATTTTTTTAAAAATATTTAAACTGGAAGCTGCAACAACAATTTTGACAAATTGTTGAAAAACTTACGACGTTTCACAGTTTTTGTAGTTTCTTGTTGACGGGGGCGAGTTTTCTTCATTGAATTTTGCAATTGTAGTTCCCCCAATCTGGTCTGTTATTTTGTCTTTTTAGTCGTTTATTGTGCATTTTCTCCATAAGAGCCTGGGCCCTTCTTTAGGTCCGGTTTAACTTGAGACTTGCAAAAACTACATCAAATATACCTTATGTCCCACATGACACACCCCTGCCTTGATGTGAGTACCAACAGAACAAACAACAACCCTAACTTTTGGCTCGTTCCTCCTTCTAAACTCCAAAAACCGCAGTTCGTTACCTTTTCTAATTTTCGAAAAATATATATTTTTGTCGTTAATGGCAAAATTTGTAATATTTATGCGCTTAATTTGATCAACAGTTGATATTTGATACCGATAATATGTTTTTTGATGTCATTGATATATAGAAAAAGCCGATACATTTTCTCATTTTCATGTTTCTTAGCTTACTGTCTGTACCTATTTGATTAATAATTCTTAAACGCACCTCGTAACATGACTCCTTTTCGCGTGTATTTTGTATGGCCTATACAAAACACTTACGATAGGTGTATTATATAGGCAATACAAAATACACGCGGAATGGGTTGATGTTACGAGGTGCGTTCAAGAACTATTGTCCACTAGATTGTTATGTATGCTCTCTACTCTCTACGATATATCAACAAAGATATTTCTTTTTATAGGGGACTTAATGGACGAAGAAAATGTTTTGGACTTCCTCACAAGTCTCGAAGCAATGGATTTACCCGATCGAATTGAGGAAGTCAACGCAAAAATTCTTGAAAAAATTGTGCAAGAAACCGATTTTGTAGCCGTTTTATTCTGTAAGTATTATATTTTTTGTTTAGCGAGTTTAATACCTGTTTTTCCTATCTTAGGCCAATGGCCACGTGATTAATATCGAAAAAGATTGTCGATATTTTATTTTAAATTTATTTTTTTTACTGATTTATGTTATTAATAATCTAATATAGTATTTGCGTTATTAATATAGTTACTAATATATTGCATTTGTTGTGACGTTTCACGTTTAGGTCCGGATGCTGACAAGTGTCAAAAGTCAGGAACCAGTAAGTACCTACGACTCAAACTCGCACCACCTTTTGTTCTTTTTCGTCTTGCACACTCTTCCACCTATCATTTTGTTTTGGTTTATATGACTTGTATTTATTTTATTATATATTTTTATTAAATTTTCACTTTTCAGGCATGTACTAATTTTCAGTTGTTAATTTAAGTTGTCGTGTAATAATAATTCTAATTATCTTTTATCGAGCAAAATTGCAGCACAGTCATTTTAACTTGGTGAAACGATTTAACAACGTCGCAGCCTCTTCTAGCGTGACGGCTCAGTCTTATTCATTATTCAGGAAAAAGTGTACTGAACGCGCCTAAAGAGGTTTTCATTTCAAAAACAACATGCTGATCATAGAAACGGCCTATATTGGCTAATAACAAAAATAGGAAATATATTTTGATTTTTTATTGCGGTTTGTTATTGTGCACTATACAGAGAGACTCAACATAATATTTCACCTAGAAATAGGACCGCGCAATAATAATTTTATCCAAAAGTACCTATATTTTCGAGGTTTCCAGATTTTTGTGGCAACTCCGTATAACTCAAGACTGCGTCCAGATCGGGAAAGTAATAATGATATTTCCGACCGAAAAACTTCCAAATAAATGCTTGTTATTGTGTAACTTAATATGTGTAGATTAACGTGCCAAAATTTCGGCATTCTATTCACTTTTGTTTACAAAACGAAATAGTAGATTTTGAGCAAAATAAAACGGTTTATATTGACATCAAATAATGTTATAAATACTTACCTAGATGATTTTGGAATTTTTATTAGTCGTTTAGTTCTGTTTTTATGACTGTTTCATTTCAGTTAATTTTGCCAGGTGTGCCAGCGTCATTTAATTATAACCTTTTTTATATGTGGACAGAGAGAAGGAAAATAGAGGAAAATTAAAAATATTTATAAAATTCCTTTATGGAAATGATAAAACGATTTTATCTTAAATAAAAAAAAACGAAGTTCGTATAAGAATCAAAATTACTTCGTGGTTGATAACGAAAAAAATAGAATCAGTTGCAATTAAGAATATATTTCTTAAATAAAAAAAAAATAAAAATAAACTTCTAAAAAATTCAAGCAGACCAGGTGGGTTTTTAGGGTAACTTTGGAGTCAATTATTGTGTGAACCATTACAGGCCGACCAGATTTTTTTGGTTTGAAATATCTTACTGTCTGCAAAATTGTGTTTATCCAAAATTTCTTAATATCGAATTTCCACAAAAAATAGTTCTTTAAAAGACATTTTTTCGTCTTCCTATTTTGCCATCTTTGAAAAATATATTAAAATGTATTAAAAGTTTAGTCCCATTTATTTTCTCCCACAAAGCATATAGTCATGTGCTAAGCCAAAAATGTATTATTCTAGATAAACCAGAATGCAAAAAATGTTCCAAAGTTCTACAGGAATTGGAGAATATCGACGATGAAGCGGACCAACTCGGCATCGGTTTTGTGAAAATAAACGACGAAAATCTATCGGAAGAATATAATCTCGGACCTTTGCCCGCTTTGGTTTACTATAGGCATCAAATCCCCATCATCTATTCAGGTAAGTTGACGCTAAAATTTCTTGTTTCACTTAGCAGGGAGAGTATAACCCGCAAAAAGTACGAATAAAAAATATATTACAGAAACATATTTATTATACTCCATCAGTAGATATATCATCGGCGTTCTACATCAATTCACCTCCGGAGAGGGCTTATCGCGGGCAATCCGTGACTTGGGCTATGGCAGAGAGCTGTATTAGATCTGTGTCAAACCTATATAAAGCTTTATACATCGCTGTTTACTTTAGGTTTTAATTATCATATATTCAGGAAAGTGTATGCTAATATTTCATATATCGCTTCAAGGGAAGTATATTTTAAATTCCGCAAAAAATAGGTTAATTAATAAGTTACTCCGGTTACCTTTCGATTTAAACTGCCTTAAAATGTCTAGTTCAATCCGAGAATAACAACCGCAGAGAAGCGACAAAACCCGTCGGCACCTTTGAAGTTGGAGAGCCCAGTTCAATTTGTCATATGTGACAGATGGCCGGTTTAATACACTGAGATAAAAGTAGTGAAGGGAAAAGAAATGCTATACATTGATAAAACATGTAATTAATTACATGTTTATTATTTACTATATTAGAAATGTATTATGAATAGTAGTTATCTTTTAGGATTTAACGGTTTAACTCAGAGTTTACTGTACTTGTCGCGTTCTAACCTTTTTGAAGTGAATACTTCTTTGGTTTCATGAGAGTGATTTTTCAAGGTCGCATTACGAGATGGCTTATGTTTTCGTCTCGCGTTACGAAATTTTCGTATCGTTGATTGGACGACTAACCCAAACTAACTAAATCTATTAAAATTGTTTATAGCGTATCGGATCCGGCTCAAATAAGTAAAATAAGTTGAGACTAAGTGAAACTAACCCAAAGTTGATTCGACGACTAACCCAAACTAACCAAATCTCTTAAAATTGATTATAACTTATCGGAACCGGTTCAAATGATTAAAATCAGTTGAGACTAATTAAAACTAACCGAAAGTTGATTCGACGACTAACCCAAACTAACCAACTCTATTAAAATTGATTATTCCGTGTCGGAACCGCTTTAAATACTAAAATAAGTTGAGAATAAGTGAAACTAACCGAAAGTTGATTGGACTACTAACCCAAACTAACCAAATATATCAACATTGATTATAACGTATCGGAACTGGTTCAAATGACTAAAATAAGTTGAGACTAAGTGAAACTAACCGAAAGTTGATTGGACGACTAACCCAAACTAATCAAATCTATTAAAATGTATTATGACGCATCGGAACCGGTCCGGATGTAAAAAGTCAATCAGTTGCACGTACTATTAACATATGTCAAAATAAATAAATAATGATGTATACGAATGTTTCATGATGGATATATCGTTGTAATGTCATTGTAATACGTCAAAATGTATGTTAAAATATTGTAAATTCATTCCTTATTAAAAAACGACTATGTACGATTCTGTTAATCAAACGTTTTAAGAAAATGTCAGATGTGACAGATGAATATATTCGTCAATATTTCCTTTAATATAACAGATATCGAAAAATTGTTTAACAAAAGATTTGTATTTTTCGATGCTCTATCGTTTGGAAATAAAATATGACACGTGCAATAACTGTCGCATTTGATAGTTACAGCTGTCAAAATTCGTTTATATTAATCTGACATATGTCAAAATATATTGTTAACATTTTGACATATTTAAGTATTATATCTTGACATATATTTTTAATCATTAAATAATGCAATGCAATAGGGTCCGAAACTAAAACAAATAAAGAAGGTGGATGATCAACATATATTAATATGTTCCACTTAAAAATACCATACCTTCGTTGTGCTCCAACATTCACTAAATCTTTGACGTAACGGATGCAGACATGCGTCTGCGCCGCTTTCTCATAACATTTTGAAAAAGGTTCGAGTTCTTCTAAATTAAAAATAAGTAATAATAATAATAATAATAAATAATAATTAAGTGAGAAAAAATTAATGAAATACAATAGGAAACCAAACAAGTTTGATTCATTTAAGATTTATTCGAAAAGAAATTCAAAACATATTTTTCTGCACAAACCAACTAATTCCAACTGTCATTATTCTATAGATAATTGAAAATATATATCGTGTTCCGTTAAAACAATTTTTTCATTGTCTTCATGTGTCAACGGTTTACCTCCCACTGCAAATTTTTGGGCGGAATTTATGTTGTCGCTCCTCTGCGGTTGTTATTCTCGGGTTCAATTCTCGAAGTATCTGCTATTATTAATTAATAGTATAATAGAACAAATTGTTTTAATTTCCACTTATATTAACTTAAACTTGACATATGTTTCGACACACTGTGTCTTCTTCAATAGTTTGCTTCAAAGTGTTTATAATAACAACAACACTATACATATTACATTGGGATACACGTCCCACAAAAAAGTTTATGATCTTCAGGTGGGCCTAAGGGGGTATAAATTTAATAGTAGGGAAAATTCCAAAATCCACTTGTTCGTTTAGTAATATTCCGGTATGATTTCTAATAAGCTTAATTTTTGTTTTTGTTTTCCGAATGTAAGATTTTGAAATCTTGATTGAAATTATGATTTTCATTAAGTAAATGTTTGGCATAATAAGAATTATCCTTTTTAAACTATAAGTAGATTTATGTTTTTTGATTTTCGTTTTAAATGTTCTCCCTGTTTGGCCTATGTACATTTTATTTACAAGAACCACATTGTAACTGATAAACCCCTGATTGATTATGTTTATTGGTTTTAGATTTGTCATTTTTAATGAGTTGGCCAAGAGAATTATTAGTACGGAAAGCCATTTTGACATCTCTTTTCATAAGTGTTTTGGCTATTCTGGTAGTTATCTTTTCTGTATAAGTTAATGGTTTGTATGTATGTTTACCATTGGATTTTAAATGGGGAATGTAAGATTTAGAGCTTTTTTCATTTGTTTTTACTGTAATATTTTATTTATTAATTCTGTTTTATACCCATTGTTAATTGCTACCTGTTTTATTAAATTAAGTTATTTCTTGGAATTTTGTTCAGATAACTAATCTGTGTATAAAACTATTGTATGCTGAGAGTTTGTGTGCATATGGGTGATTAGAATTATGTAGAATAGTTGTATCAGTCTGAGAAGGCTTATGAAATATTTCAAATTCATGTTAAGTAGTTATATAATTACCAGTCCTGGCGCAGTCACAATTTTTTTAAAATCGTATAAAATTTAATAAAATTGAGCTAAAATTCATACCAAATTCATATAAAATTCCCTCAAAATCAACGAAAATAACCCAAAACACTAGTTAGTGACCTTCGTTTAGATTTAGAGTAGTTTATACAGTTCTGGTTGAGTTAAAACCATGAAAATTTGAGGAATCACTACATTTGAGTCAAAAAAATGTTTCTTAAAAAAACATTTCTGAATAAATTTTTCTATATAAATAAAGAATGGATCTGCTAACTAAACTAAACGCCTGTAGTAAAATTTTACCAATTAAAAAAATAGATGAACTAGAAATTGAAAAAAATATAGAGTCTCAAATTTTAAAATGGTAAATACAAAGTTTGGTAATGCGATTGTTGTTGTTTTAGATGATTCTTTTAATGTATATTTACCAAATCCTTTTAAAGATGTTATTAAACGAAATGACTTAGAAAAATTAAGTTCATCCAATTATTCATTTATATATAAAGGAAAAATTGATAAGATGGATAATATCGAGTTTAAACAAAATTTATAAATTCTTTTCCCAGTTTTCATAATCTTTATTTAATTTGTTTCAAATGATTTATAAAATTATTTTTTTCAACATTTA
>MU183518.1:104521-123275 GCA_016904865.1 Pissodes strobi | reverse complement strand
TTTTTTAACAACGCATTTTTTAATACCTTTAGCTTTCTTTATTATTTTATCATCAGGTTTTATTGCATATAATTTGATCGTAATCCAACAAATTTTGTAATAGTCTTTCCATTGATTTCATCTTTAAATTTACCTAAAACTTTTTTATTTACTCTCGGTAGGTTATAAATATTATTTTCTAGATAATCAGATGTATCAAGTTCGTTTATGAAGTCTTTCATATCTTTATAAAAGCCTTCAGTTTTAACTGAGCAGATTACTGAATCTGTATCTTCATATAAAAGTTTAACTTTATCATTATATATCTTTTTTAAAACATCATAATAAAATCCATATAAGCATGTTTTTGAGGTATCTAATATGCTCATTCCAATATATATTGGTTTATTAAAATATGGTTTTATTTTTTCCATATGTACTGCAACTAAATCATCAGAAAATACTTTTCTATCTTTAAAATTTGGTTTTGCAACTAGTTTTTCAAATTGTCTACCACTTGTACATAATTTTATATCAACTCTATTACTTAAATTCTCCATTATTTTACCAAAGACTGCATTATTCATTAATTTAAAAAATTCTTTCTCAAAATAATTTTTAGCATTCATTCTTAAATTTGTATTTAACTCAATGTATGGTTTTAACCAATCAGATTGTTTGAATGAAATAACTATGTACGTTTTCTAATTCTAATCCTAATTTTAGATATTTATTTAATGTCATGTAATGAATAACATATTTCTTTTTATCATATAGTGTGATCATCAATTTTGGTAATTTATTTTCATCTATAATATTTTCAGGAGCTAATGGAAAATCTGAATGACAATCATGTAAATTTTTTGGATATTTTAAATCAACTTCTAAAATATATCCAATATCAGAATCATCACACGTATTCAATATTTTTCTTTTCCAATCTATATTTTCAATGTTTTCCCATTTAAAACCTTTGTATGGTAAATATTTACACATGCTCCATCCATATTCATTATTTGCGTCCAAATAACATATATATTCCGATTCTTTATCTTTGTCATATGATTTCATATATTTATTATTAGCAGTTGCATATCTATTACAACATTGTGAAATTCCTCCCCTAATTCCCTTTTCAATCATTAATAACATATCATAATCTGTTAATAATTCTAGCTTTTGTTTAGTTTTTCTCAACATAACATCCCAAGCATATCCTGGTAAACTAAAATACCAGGCTGGGTCTAACTTATATGTTTTTAAAGAAATATCTCTAAAGATTTCTACAATATCTGCTAATAATAAAATATCTATATTGTTATATAACTGAGTATATTCTCTTAAATCTTTAATATTAAATCTTTTCCATACATTTTGAGCATGTTTATGTCCTTTATCCGAAATATCCTCATTGTTAAGTTTACTATAAAATTTCTTTTTTTATGGTAATTTTGTTTCATTTAGTTTCTCTTCTGAATCCATATACTCATATGGATAAACACCCTTTTTTATTGCTAAATCAGTTAAATCTTCAGGTATATATTTTTTAATTTCTTTAAATTGATCTTTAGTTAAATTATTCGCTAATTTTTCTATACTACTTGATAAAAATTTATATGAATCAATAAATCTTAATTCTATTTTTTTCAATATTGGTTTACCATTTTGACCAGTATGTCCTGTTTCATATTCAACTATTTTTGATAATGAAATGTAATTTTCATCAGTTTTTGGAGTTAATTTTATATCTCCACCAAGTTTTTTTACAAATAAATGTAAATCGTAACCAGCTAAATTATGAAAGAAGACTGGAATAAAATTTGGATTTTGATATCTTAAGTTACAATCCGATTGAGCTGCATTTCTGAATTTTCTTGTTAAGTGTTCATGATCAGCAACTTTTCTTTTATGTTAATCCAAATGACTCAATATTTTCTCTAAATCATTTTGATATGCTTCTGTATTTACTTCACTATTTTGAAAATACTGAATCGTTTTTTCTAAAATTCTTATTCTTCTTTCAATTGTTGGAGGTATTTCATTTAAATTTCGTTCACAAATATGACATAATTGTGAGTTGTTATATATTTTTTTCTCATTTTTAGACAGCTGAAATTCTAAATTTCTTTCATAAAGTTTATCAACTTGTATTGCTTCTTGTGTTAATTCTTGACAAAACACTTTGACAGCGTCATTACCATTATAAACAACTGGATCTTTATAATTTCTATTTTGATATTTAACATAATATAAAAAATTATTAGGTAAATGTTTTTCATATTGAGTTGTATAAGATTTATCATGATTAGGTTGACATGTATTAATTTTTTGCAAAAGACATTCAAAATCGGCGTAAATTACAAATGGAACTTTTAGAGATCGATTGTAATTCATAAATTCAATTGTGTTATTATATCTTGGTGGTAAAGTAATTTTTGTTGCTTTATTCGTATTACAATATATTTTATGTTTATTTAGTTTTTCTTCATTCTGAAAATGATTTAAACATCTTCTACACAAAACCCTTTTGTGACCGTCCTTTGTAATATTAGAACCAACCAATTTCCATAAATCTTTTATCCAACAATAATGATGTTTCATCATTTGTTAAAAATAATAAGGCAATATGTATTTCTTTTCCTTGTGTTACAATTTTTAATGGACAAATATTAAATTTTTCATAGCAATATACATTTATAGAAAAATCAACCCTTTTTTAAAATTTTTCAATCTTTTATTTTTACAGGAAATTCAATGTCTTTAAGTTCATTATCAAATTCATGTACATATTCTCTATATTTTGAAACTCTTTGTGGATATTTTTGTGGAGTATGCAAAGCCGATAAAATTGACCAAAGAAAGCATTTATTATCATCATTTTTAACATTTATGCAAGCTTTTTTATTAGCAATTTGTGGTGGAAGTTAACATAAGATGAACCAGATAATGGTATATATGTATTAATTCTAAGTTCTAGTACCTCAATTCTATTTAATTGCCAATTTGATCCTTTAGCTTCAAATTCTCTCATTTCTCTTATTATTTTGTTAGAAGCGTTCGAATAGTATTCATTTAAGTTTGTTGATCTTGTTATAATTTCATTTACTGTTTTAAAATTAAAAAAATTTGTTTCAGAATGATTTCCCTGACCTCTTTTTATCGAAATATTAGAAGTCTTTTATTCGGAATGGTAGCTTTTCAAACAAATAGATTGGATAATCAAGATAAAGAAACAAGTGTATTTGATCATAGTAATTTTAGAAATGTATGGTTTGAAATTAATGGAAAAAGATATCCAGAAGAATTAGAAAATTTGGATTGGGATAATGAAAAATTTATGCTTATGATATGTATATGAATTATAAAAGAGTTTTTTATAAAACACATTTGGAGTTACCTTTAATCTATTTGAATCCAGCACAGTTTAAAAATGCAAGGCCTATTTATGTAATCGATCTATCCAGGCAACCAGAAAATATCTGAGTATAGAAATAATATCATTTTACACGCTGTTTTTGATAAAAATATTGACCCACCTAGTGGAAATAATGAAGGTACAATTGCTTATATTTATATGGTTTCAGTTTCTGATTTTTCATATGATATTATAAATAACACAATAAAAGAAAATTATTAAAAAATCTTATTTGCCCGGACTATTATTGATTTTATTTTTAAATTGCCTTAAACATACAAGTAAATCCATCTATAAAAACTTGTCATTTATCGTTCTAGTTTCCTGTTGCTCGAGTACAGGATGTTATAATGACAAACAAATGATGGCACTACAAACAATTTATCTTACCGACATATTCCGTTAATTTTGTTTTTTGTTAGTAATTCTTCGAATCTATGACTTCTACTGGAGGAATGGTTGAGTTGGGAACAAGTTTTAAACATCGAAATAGATCAATTTAGCGTTAGTTGGAATTGTTAAATCTTTGATAATTGTCAATAAATTCATAACTGTTTTTAATGCTATATTTAGGTAAGATTTTGCAATGATTTTTAATTATGTTAATTCATTTATTGGAGAGTTTAACAGCCGGGGCTGAGAAATAAGATACCACTGGTCTAATTGGCATATCTGTTTTATGTAACTTAATCAAAAAAATATAATTTAGGGGTCATTAAAGTTAATCTAAATTTTTCCGACTCAGTGAAAATATTTGATTCTTTGATAGTATTTTTAATTAATTTCTGAAAGAAGTTAGTAGGGTTTGTTTTGATTTCTCGGAACTTATCATGGTTTAAGAAATTAATAATTTTGTTGATATAATCTTGTTTTTTGATCGCTATGATAGTTTTTCCTTTGTCTGCTCGCGTAAACACAATTTCGTTTTCTATACTTTTATTTTTGATACAGTTAGTGGTGTGATATTCATTCTTAAATTGGATTTTCTGTATTTCCTTTTTGTCTGTCTTAATTATATTAGCTATTTCATGCTTAATCAAATTACCTTGTGTTATATTACTATCTCGTTCGACTATTATCTTTACAATGGAGATTATATCCGAAACCTTTATTAATTAATTCTTTTTAATTATCTGAAAATTCTATGTTGGTAAGATTAACAAATCTATCGAAAAATTTATGATCTGAATAATTAGTCTCATTAGTTACATTTATTATGCGTGTATTTTTACTAATTAGGCGAAGTCATTTATTAGACTGTTTTATATATTTTTTACGCACTATTTGTTGTATCCTGTCTCGGGTATTATAATCTAGTTCATCAAACTCAATAATAGAAAGTCTATGTGTTAATTTACTATGGATTACTACTGTATTGTATTTTTCTGTCTTGTGAAATCCATTTCCTTAATCCAATGTATTGGGCTTTGTATGCTGATTGGCATTTAAAGCACTGTGTGGCTAGAAAGCTCGTAGAAGCTTGTATAGCTAATATAATTAAGACAGACAAAAAGGAAATACAGAAAAACCAATTTAAGAATGAATATCACACCACTAACTTTCAGAAATTAATTAAACACACTATCAAAGAATCAAATATTTTCACTGAGTCGGAAAAATTTAGATTAACTTTAACGAACCCTCAGGCCCCTAAATTATATTCTTTGAATAAGTTACTTAAATCAAATATGCCAATTAGACCAGTGGTATCTCATTTCTCAGCCCCGGCTGTTAAACCAATAAATTAATTAACATAATTAAAAAGTATTGCAAATTCTTACCTAAATATAGCATTAAAAACAGTTACGTATATCAAAGATTTAACAATTTCAACTAACGCTAAATTGATCTCTTTCGATGTACAAAACTTATTCCCAAGCATTCCTGCAGTAGAAGTCATAGATTTAGTCGAAGAATTACTAACAAAAAACAAAATGAAGATTATGATTAAACAAGGTATTTTAGAGTCTTTAACAGTTTGTTTGGATCTAAATTATTTTAAATTTCATTTATGTAAGTGAGGAGGGTTTAATAATGGGTATCCCCTTAAGTCTAATTTTAGCAGAAATATTTATGAATAATATAGAAGATAAAATCCATACTCATGGCTTGAGTAAGTGTTTAGTATATTGGTACCGATATGTTGATGACATTTTAACTTGTTTTACAGATACAGATAGACAATTAAAAATGTTTTTAGATCACATAAACACATTACACAACAACATACAATTTACAATAGAAATTGAACAAGATCATTCTATTAACTATTTAGATTTGAAAATAATCAACAATAAAAATAAACATGAATTTGAAATATTTCATAAGCCTTATCAAACTGACACAACTTTTCCACATAATTCTACTCACCCGTATGCACACAAACTCTCAGCATACAATAGTTCTGTACATAGATTAGTTAACGTACCTTTATCTGAACAAAATTTCAAGAAAGAACTTAATTTAATAAAACAGGTAGCAATTAACAATGGGTATAAAACAGAATTGATAGATAAAATATTACAGAAAAACAAATTAAAAAAGCTCTAAATCTCATATTCCCCATATTAAAATCCAATGATAAACATACATACAAAACATTAACTTATGCAGGAAAGATAACTACCAGAATAGCCAAAACACTTATGAAAAGAGATTTCAAAATACCTCTCCGTACTAATAATTCTCTTGGCAAACTCATTAAAAGTAATAAATCTAAAACCAATAAACATAATCAATAAGGAGGTTATCAGTTACAATGTGGTTCTTGTACAGAAAAGTACATAGGCCAAACAGGGAGAACATTTAAAACGAGAATCAAAGAACATAAATCTAGTTATAGTTTAAAAAATGATAATTCTCAATATGCCAAACATTTACTTAATGAAAATCATAATTTCAATCAAGATTTTAAAATCTTACATCCGGAAAACAAATACAAAAAATTAGACTTATTAGAAATCATGGAAATTAATAAACGCAAACATACCGGAATATTACTGAACGAACAATTGGATTTTGGGTTTTCCCCACTATTAAATTTATACCCCCTTAGGCCTACCTGAAAACCATGAACTTTTTGTGAGACGTGTATCCCAATGTAATAGGTATAGTGCTGTTATTATTATAAACACTTTAAAGCAAACTTTTGAAGAAGAACCAGTGTGTCGAATCATATGTCAAGTTTAAGTCAATATAAGTGGAAATTAAAACAATTTGTTTCATTATACTATTAATTATAATGAATTTCCATCAAGTGTTATTTATCTGCTATTACGTTTTGCTTTTTAAATAGAACGTACCGGGAAAATGGCTAAAATTGTGGCATACAACAACTGTATTAGGAAAGAAAACACTCGCCAGGTGTTTTTTCTCTAATAACTAAAACTCTAATTTTAACATACGAAAGCTTCGATCATATACTATCTACCAAGCTAAAGGTACTTTAGTAGATTGCAACGCGATTTTCTTATGTATCAAAGCGAAAAGGATTTTAATTAAAACAAACCTAACACCGGAGAGCAATGTGTACAATACCCGGCTCCAGGTGTGCAGTTCGCGAGCGCCACCAGTTCTGCTAGCTAAACTGGAAAAGCTCCACTAGTGTTATGCGGAGTTGTTAGGCACGTTTTATTAAACATCCTTTTCGCTTTATTTAATAAGAAAATCGTGTTGCAAATTTGAGGCCCCACGTTGGGCGCCCTATTGGCAACACGATTTTCTTATTAATGTTAAAAAAAGGAAATGATTTTTAATTAAAACAAACCTGCGAGCTAAATTATAATAATAATGTATGTATAATAAAATTAATTTATATTAATAAATGCTGCAACGGGAATTCCAATAAACTTATTAACAACAAATTGAATAAATGAATTTATAGTTAATTAATCGAAGAGGTTAATACTCAATAATTATTACCACAAAATATAAAAAATTTTGTTGCTAAATGCCGCATCTATAATCTTTTATAGTGGCAAAATCAGACTGTTACAAGATCCTCATAAGATAATAAATAACACGCACTCAAACTTTGTTCTATTCATCCTGAATATTTAATACTAAACATTTGCGGTACCTGGTTTATATACAATTTAGCTAACTTTCATCTCGGCGATAAAGGATTTTTTTATTTATTATTTATGTTATAAATATTTTAACATTTTATCGTTCCGATCTCGGTTTACGAGTTTTTAATTATCATGTCGCTTTAGAATATGCCAAAGCTAACTAAAAATCTGAAAATTTAAATATTTAGTGAAAATGTTAATAAACAAGTAAAATTTGTAGGCGATTTAACTAAGGAGGAAGATGTTCTGGAATGGTTGGTTCAACACAAAAGTACTGGTGACGAGGATGATATTATTGAAGATGTCACCCTAAAAACGCTTAGCACGTTGATTAGCAGTGTAGATCATCTAGCTGTCTTATTTTGTAAGTAACGTTAGATTTCTGATAGCTTGGGTTTGTGCATAAATTGCAATAATATATTTAACTAATTGACACTAACATCTGATGCGACATGAATTGTGAAGAAATATTTAAAATTAATTCAAATTTTAAAAAAGAAACATTCCAAACCAGATTAAACCTATAAAATCAGTCAACCATTTTGGTGGGATTCGAGACCATTCTGCAACCTTATTGCATTGGATGCGTGAATTAATACAACACATATTAACACGTCGAAACACCCTCACTATGAGGTTGTTTGGATGGTCGCATCCTTGGCTTAATAACGGGCGAATTTAACTTACCATTACCATCTCTTATGCCAGAAAATACAAAAACCACAATCGAAAAGACAGTGTTATTGATGCAGTTTTTTGCCTTGAACCTTAGCAAGTTAACTGTATTGAGAATTCATTTGGAAGAATACTGGATTATGTATGTACTTATTGGCAACACCCAAACATACTCGACTAGTAGTGTGTCAAAGAGAGTGAGTCCTCACGGAGGAGGTAATTTGCCCCTCCGTGAGGACTCACTCTCTTTGCATTACTAAGGAGTCTCTCTCCTCATGAAATAGGTTCTTGTATTTGTTGACCTTGCGTTATATCCACTTTCAACCGACCCTGACTTCTCCCCTCCCCTCTTAAATAAACTTAACAAAACTAGCAGTTCTGTATGTATCTCTTCATTTCACAGTTTAGTTTTCTATGGAAGATCTCAAATTAAGAAATCGAGTACTCAGGAGAGTCAGTTCTGAAATAATGAATTCAAAAAAATAATAATAAAAGTGAAGGGCACTTAAAAGAGGAATGTCCTATTTGTTTCAATCATTTGGAAAAAAATATTTGCACACCAAATTTTGTAATCACAAATTTTGTTTAGATTGCTTAACAAAATTAGTAAAAAGGAATGATGTATGTTTGCCCATTGTGTAGAAGTCATTGTGAGTACATTAATATAAAATATACTAATCAAAAAAGGGCAATTGTGAAAGAAACTAAATCAATTATATATATTTTTGAATATATTATATTATATGATTCAAATAATGATGAAGAAGATTTTGATGATGAAGAACTCTATATCATCCCCAGATCATGTCAATGTTCGAAATAAGAGACAATTTTGTGTTTATAAGAAACATTGATACGTAGGATAATTCAATCGCTGTCAGTTCTATATATTAACAGTTATAGATGAGTTTGTGAAAAAGTTACAAGAAGACTTCAGGCAATTAGCCTCATATAATTATTATAATGCTATGCAGTTTGTAGTCGAACTGAAACAATTAGGATTTTTTGTGGAAGTGGTTAATTTGAAGCAATATATAGAAGACCGAACCGTATCAGATCCAGAAGAAGAATTGGAAGAGTTTGAATTTGAAGCGTTTGTGTAAGAAATTGAGAACTTTGTATTGGAACTGTTTGAAAACTTTCTTACGTCGGAAGCCTGTTCGCGGTTTTATGTACTTGCGGGAATTGACATTGAAGCTCAAGATATGTTGTGGTATGAGTACTATATGCAACATGCTAAGTATTGTAAAAAGGGTGTACAAGTTTGTAGTGAGTTCTTGAAAACCAAAGACAGAGTAAGGTTTGTATTAAAACTTAATCATCAATCAATCAATATGAGATAATCAAATTTTGTATATATTTGAAGTATTAAACCCATTGTGCATATCGTAAGTAGTAATTAACATATTCACTAGTATTTAGTATTTATTTAACCAGAAAAGATTTACAGTAAATTATACAGAAAACTGTAAAACCCTGCCGAGATAAACACAGTTATCTATGCACAGGTCCAGTTACAAAAAAAAGAAACAACAAAACTATATCAATAAATAATCTTACATACTAACTAAAGTTAAAGTTTTCTTGATTGAGCTACCAAAAAAATGTGATCTTTTATCGATATACAATATTTTGTATTCATTTGGCAAATTATTGAAAGTGAATTGCATTTTTGTACGAATTTTTATCACTTACTCTTTTCTTATTTTTTGGAACAGCCTAGTTTTTACTTCGAGTAATACTAGCAGAGGTGAGATATGCATTTTTCAAAGAACTATAGTGGTATTTCAATGCTTCAAATGTATATAATAGGATTGTCGTTTACAACAAAGTTATTTTTATTAACTATTTTTAGTAATTTATTTTGTAAGTTTTGCAATAGACATGTTATTTTTATAAGTTCCACCCCATGCTAGTATTCCATAACTTATAATGCTATGAAAAAAAGCATAATATATCATTCTTAGTGTTACTGTTGGTATTATTTTGGCAATTTTATAGAAAATAAAGACTAGGTATTTAGTTTTTTGTATGATATACTGAATATGCTTGTCCCACTTTAAGTTATGATCAAAAACTAGACCTAAATATTTACACTTTTCTACTCTAACTATAAGATTATCTTTAATTTTAATGTTTATCTCTGATGGAACACTATCATTATAGTTGCCAAAAGTCATACAAACAGTCTTTTTTACATTTAGAGATAATTGGTTTAATACCAACCCAACCACTCATCAACAATTTTTAAATAAACATTCATTTTTGCTTCAACTTCACTCCAAGTATCACCAGTGGCAATTATTGCAGTATCGTCTGCATACGATAATGTTGATTCAATGGGAATCTCCTTCAAGGTATCATTGATATATAGAATGAACAGTAAAGATCCCAAAATTGAAACTTGTGGGGCACCAGTTTTTAAAATCATATAATCACTATAATTTTCATTTATTTTATCCATTTGTGATCTATTACTAAGATAGCTTGAAAGCAGATCTAGAGCCATTCCTCTTAATCCATAACAATAAAGTTTGTCTAACAATATTTTATGGTCAACAACAAATGCTACGGCCAAGTCCAGAAATGTTATCAGTATAGGTTTACTAGCATCTAGTTTATTGTAAAGTAAATTTGTCATATGATTTAAAGCATTTTTTACCTATTTTTTCATAAAACGAAACTGATGATCATATATTATATTATTCATGTTTATGAAATCAAAAATTCTATTGCAAATTATTCTTTCAAAAGTTTTTGCTATGTTTGATATTAGTGAAATTTGCCTGTAATTTGATATATTGTGTTTATCTTCTGACTTATGAATAGGTACAATTTCTGCCTTCTTCAATGCTTCTGACCAGATAACTTTTTACAATACAAGAATACTTTGTAAATACTTTCAAAGCTTTACTATTAATTTTATCTACTCCACAAATTTTAAGTTCCAAATTGTTAATTATACTAATAAATAATATTACAGTTCGTATCTGGTAACCTTCGTTTAGCATTTGCTTGTTGTACATTTTTTTCACTCAATTTTTGACCTATTTCACAGAAATATTTATTCATATTGCTAGCAAATGTCACATTATTTGTTACTTTTTCACCCTCTACATTATTGTAATTAATAGTATCATTTGTTTTCTTTTTTTCCCAATTTTTTCGTTAATAATTCCCCAGAGTTTTTTGGGATTGTTTGAATAATTTTCAATGTGTTTTTTTTTTCATATTTAATCTTGGCATCCAAAATTACCTTGTCTAGTATTTTGGTATATTGTTTGAATTGTTTTTTTAGTTCTTCACTTGCACAATCTTTTTGCCATAAGTGATAAAAATGTTTAGTAAGACATGATTTTATAATAGCATCTGTTATCCAGTTTTTCCTTTGTTGTTTTTGATCATTTTTATTTACAACTGTAGCAGAATCAATACAAGTTTTCATTTTATTTGTTAATTTATTGGTTGTTGTGTTAGGATCTTGTATTAATATTGTTTTTCTCCAGTCAATTGTTCTTGCTATTTTATTTAATTTATTATAATTTATTCTAGTATTGGTAATTTTATTTCAATTTTCAATTTATTTATTGCAACAAAAATTGGATAGTGATAAGTTAAGGAAAGTTTTAATTTATATGTGACTGTGTTAATATTTTTAGTTTAAATGTAGATATTATCAATACAAGATCCTTTATTGGTTTGATTTGATGGTCTAGTGATACCAGGAAGATAACCTTTCTCTAAGAAATTACAGAGAACTCTTGGCTTATGTTATCAGTTTCTAAAATATCAACATTAAAGTCACCTATGACTAGGTGATTTTTATGTTTTTCTTTATATTCAAATAATTATTCAATTCAAGAATAAATTAAGTTTTAGGTATGTTATGAGATCTGTATACAGAAGAAATTTCTAATTCATTATTATCATATTATCAATTAATATAATACAAATGTTAAAAAATTTTAACCTGCCAGTTGTAACAGTTACAGATTCTTCCATAACATTCTCATCAACAAAAACCATAGTACCATCATTTTGATCTAATTTATTATCATTATAATAACTTTTGTAACCTTCAATACTATGCATTTTATAATTAACTTGAATAAATGTTTCAATACATATTATAATTATTATAGGTCTTTTTATTAAATTTTTTATCAGTATCGTTAGGTTATCAAAATTTGCACATACTTCTCATATTTACGTGCATAATGTGATAATTTTTGTTAGTAATAGTTTTATTAAGATTATTTATACTATTAAAAGTTTTTTCTTTATGAATTGCTTCTTATTGTATATACTAGTAGATAGTTACTTTTTACAGTTAATGCAAAAAAGATTCAAATAACTTTATCTAATATGTTAACATAGAAATATAATGGTTCTCATTCAATTTTATAAGTTAGGTTGCCTTTAACAGATAAATAAAGAATATTTAAATTTTTACCCCTGTCAGACTAGGGACCGCCAAAGGAATGAGTCTGAGGCCGATGCTTCGAGTGGAAGCGGCCCTAGGTGGTAGATGCATAAGCCTACTCGCATCGTCCGGTAAAAGACCACCCCACCAGAATTGGGAAGCGCTAAGTGGTTTTCCCAAATCACGTTCCGTTTCCGCGCTGGTGGTCCCGGGTTCCACAGTAGGAATATATGGACATGATGGTGCTTCCAGGATCAAAATATTCCGGAAGTAAACTCCCCGGCCATTCGGATCTCCGGGCGCTGGGTGGCCCTGGGAGCCCTTCATTCCGCATTTCACACACAGCAAAGATACCGAACCAATTTAGAATAGATTTCTGCAACATAAGAGGCCTAAATACAAATATAAATTCGGTACACCAACATCTACAAGCAAATAGACCACACATATTAGCCCTTACAGAAACACAAGTATGTTTTACAACAACAACGGTGAACTACCTCTATCCTGGTTACGACTTACATACCCGATTTAGACATAAGTTCGAAATATGCCTTTTTGTCCGAAGCGACCTTTCATGTCACCGCGAGGAAACACTCGAACCGAACAACCTTGACGTCATGTGGCTCAAGTTCACCGCCAAGGGATTAACTAAGTTTATATGTTGTCTCTATCGCCCTCCGAGCGATAGAGCCTACCAAAGCTTTTTCTCAACACTAGCTACCACTTTTGACTCAATACAGGTCGACCACCCCAGTTCAGAAATAATCGTTCTGGGAGACTTCAATGCCCACAACACCAACTGGCTCAAACATCACAACAAGACCGACAACGAAGGTAGAGAAGCTGAAGCATTTGCCATCAGCTGCGGACTTACTCAACTTGTAGACGAACCAACTCGAATCTCAGAGAGGGGCGAATTCGCCGCCCTCCTGGATCTTTTTCTGACCACCAATCCTGACCAGTATAAGGTTACAGTTGGTCCGCCATTAGGTACCTCCGATCACAAACTTGTTACAACGGTTTGTGAATTGCCACTCATACAGAAGGATCCACCATTGCCTCGCAAAATCTGGCATTACAATTCTGCAAACTGGGACGATCTAAGGCAGTTCTACGTAGATTTTCCTTGGCTCGGCGTCTGCTTTGCCACTGACGACCCGTCAGACTGCTGCGAAGAGATCATGCAAGTAATCTCCTCAGGAATGGAAGCATACATCCCAAATTCCATCAAGTTACCATCAAAAGGAAAGCCCTGGTTCGACAAAAGATGCGAAAGAGCTGTAGGAAGGAAACAGCAAGCCTATAAGTACTGGCAGCAAAATCAGACCGCTGAAAGTCGCAATTATTTTATCGAACCGAGAAACGAGTGCAAGCGTGTGATCGACGAAACTAAGGACAAACACAATCAAAGGATCAGGAATAAACTTTTGCAATGCCCCAGTGGTTCCAGGAATTTCTGGTCGGTAGCAAAGGCAGTAAGTAACAACTTTACAAAAAAGTCTCTCCCACCTTTGACGGACGAACGTGGCATCACGGCGACTACAGCCAAGGAAAAAGCAAACATGCTCGCCAAAATGTTTTCATCGCACTCTACCTTAGACGTGCCCCAAGGCAAGACTCTCCCCACTATACCGAACATCAACACCACCATGGCAGAAGTCAAGTTTTCTCATCGTGATATTCGCAAAATCCTTAAAGAACTAGATACGCAAAAGGCATCAGGACCGGACGGAATACCTGCCATCGTGTTAAAGAACTGCGCCAACGAACTAACACCCGTTTTTTCCAGGCTTTTTTCTCTTTCTTACAGAAAAGGGATTTACCCATCCTCTTGGAAAGTCGCTCGAGTGCAACCTGTTCCAAAAAAAGGCAAGAAAACCACGCCCTCAAACTATCGCCCAATTGCCTTGCTTCCAATAATCTCCAAAGTCATGGAACGTGTAGTCAACCAGCAACTACTCAAGTACCTCGAGAGCAACAGAATAATCAGCGATAATCAATACGGCTTTCGCAAAGAGAGATCGACAGGAGATATATTGGCCTATGTCACTCATATATGGAGTAGGGCAATTGAAAACTACGGAGAGTCTCGAGCGATTGCGTTGGATATTTCAAAGGCATTCGACAGAGTTTGGCATGACGGACTGCTCAACAAACTGCCGTCCTTTGGACTGCCCGCCTCTCTCTGCAGCTGGCTGGCCAGTTTCCTTAAGAACCGATCCCTACATGTTGCAGTCGATGGACACATCTCGGACACATTCACCATCAACGCAGGCGTGCCTCAGGGCGCAATACTTTCACCAACTCTGTTCCTCATCTATATTAATGACCTGCTGATCGAAACGAATAATCCTGTTTACAGTTTTGCAGATGACAGTACCCTTGTCTCCCACTTTAGATCAGAAAAACCCTTACCAGCGACTGAGACTCATCACCGCAGACAGGAGCAGATTACAGCAATTAATCAAGACCTGGAAAAAGTTCAAACTTGGGGCGACCGAAATTTGGTTCAGTTCAATGCAGCAAAGACCCAAGCAGTAACGTTTACTAAGAGGGCCAATACAGCGGGCCCTGACATCATTATGGCAGGATCGACCATTATGGCAGGATCGACCTCCTCGTCAATCGGGCTGCTGGGTGTCTCGGTCAACAGCAATATGTCATGGCATGACCATGTTGCTAACATCGCAAAATCAGCCTCCCAGAAGCTTGGTGCGCTATTTCGCAACAAAAAACTCTATACACCGCAGCAGTTGCTCTTGCTGTACAAAGCGCAAATAAGACCGTGCTTAGAATATTGCTCACATATCTGGGGTGCCGCACCAAAGCATACCCTAAAGCTGCTGGATTCCATTCAGAAGAGGGCTGTGCGTCTCGTCGGCGATCCGGAGTTGACCCGGAATCTGGATAGTCTGGAACATCGCAGACATGTGGCCGAGATGTCTCTGTTTTACAGATACTTTCACGGCAGATGTTCCCAGGATTTGGCCCGCATAATCCCGCCCCTGGCAACTCCTGTCAGACAGTCCCGACAGACGGCAGGAGCGCACCAGTTCGTCGTACAACTAGAAACACCTAGAACATCGCTTTACCAGAACTCCTTTGTCTGGCGCACTGCATCACTGTGGAACTCACTTCCAGGACATCTGTTTCCCACTAATTACAACCTACAAATATTCAAGAACCGTGTCAATCAACATCTTTGCACACACACCGCTCGTCGAGTGCCATAGGATCTCCCTTTAGTGTGTGTGCCACTGCCATTAAAAAAAAAAAAATTCTATGAAATGTTGTTTTTCAAATAACTACTATAACATTTTAAATAGTAGTTAAATGGAATTCAAAATTTGTAGTTATCTTTTTATAGTTAATAAAAAAAAATTACAATAGCTTTATCTAATACGATACTATAGGAATATGAGTCTTCTTCCATTTGAAGCATTAAACCAAATGTGCATATCGTAAACAATAATTAACATATTCACTAGTAGGGAGTTACTTTTTATAGTTAATGCAAAAAAGATTTATATAGCTTTATATAATATGTTAATATAGAAATATAATCGTTCACATTCAATTTTGTAAGTTAGGTTGTCTTTAATAAATAAATAAAATATATTTAAATTATTCGGCGAAATTTTATTGTTGTTTTTCAAATATCTACTATAACATTTTGTAGTTAAATGTAATCCAAAATTTGTAAAGTTAGTTATTTTTTATAGTTTACAAAAAAGATTAAAATAGCTTTATCTAATACAGTACTATAGGAATATGAGTGTTCGCATCCATCTCAAAAACTCCATTAGTAACATTACAATATACACAAGCGTTTGGTATGGTTATATAATATACTGATCTTGAACAAATTACACACATTCCATTTTTCTCTTATAATGAGCATTAATATGTTTATGAATAGAATTTTGCATAAAATATTCGTGAAGGCAAAAACAAAAATAACATAATATGTGCTTCTCTTTATCAGGAAATGTTTCTACAGTTGCATAACTCTGAGTTATACAAAACACTCGGTCAACAAAGCCGACTTCATTGAAGTTTTCCAGAAACACCACATTTCCATCTGCATATTCATCATCTTGATCCATTTCTAATTCGTCTCGATTGGATGGTTCTGCTTCAAGTTCCATGAAATTATTTACACCATGGTAACCTATGAACTCGAGTCTTCCAATGTCTATTGGACCCAAGTCATCAAAATGTACAATTTAATCTGTCCACAATATCTTCCATTTTATATTGGTTCAATTTTAAGATTTTATCTTTTTTTATTATAAATTTATTTTTTTACTTCTAATAAAGATGTATACAGATATGTACTCGAAACTTCTTCCATGGTTTCCTAAAAATTATTGCATTAAATTATCTTCTACAAACTGCACAATTTCCCTTTATGACTGTCCACTCTGCCAAAGATTGAAAGCAGCACTTATGGTCGCAAGACTTAGGAACCCAAATTTCTGCTTTTTTCATTAATATAACACTCATTTTCTATACATTGTTTTTCTACACACTGTTCTATTAGATTTTTCTTTCTGCTTTATTTTTTTTCACCACTTGCTTTTTGCACCCACTCTTTCTTTTTCTGGCATTAACCATAATATAACTTTACAAATTTTGAATTAAAGTTGAGAACCCTAATCTGGTAGTTTCATAATAAGAGTTTAAATGGCGAATAAAAGCTGAAGGTTATATACAAAATGTATCAAGGTTATACAAAAGGCAACACCTTATTTCATGGTCAAAGCCTCCTTGGTAGGCGGAGTGTTGACCAGTCGATAACCGAAGCGTAATTCAACAAGTGGCGTGGCCACTCGTGCCTGCGGCACGCGCGAGGCCCTTCGGGCCTCGTTTGTGTGGCCTTCGGTCACACATTATTGCCACGCTCCTATCCGTACCGTGGCCTATAATTAGAAAGCCCTTATAATTAGAGTTACCAATCGCTAGTCTAACTTTAGCGTGATAAATTTCTAACTGGTTGCCATGGTAACCGACTTGTCAACGTCAATTGTTAATTTTTTATAAATCTTTACCTAACTACAAAATATCAAATCTCTAAGTCGTACGATTGACGAATTATAACGATTTTTTACTTTTTTGGTTACCATAGCAACCAATTTTTTATTATCAAATTAGGCTTCATAAACAAACCTAAGTACCATACTATATCTTTTAATAGTGATGTACATATTATTAATTGGTTGCTATGGTAACCATGTTGTCAACAAAAAATGCTAACATACTTTCACCTCTACTTATAAATTGACATCGAAAAAAAGAAAAGTTGGGCCTTGTTTACACGGGCAAAAATGCCAAAAAACAGTAATTTGTGCTGTTTTCACACCCTGTATATTAACAGATCATAACCAAAATCAATAGGCTTTGAGGGTTTTGGACCTCTACATATATGCCAAATTTCAAGTCGCTATCTTTAAAATTGCGACCTGTAAATGCCAAAAAACGGTAACTTGTCCTGTTTTCACACCCTGTATATTAACCGATCGTAACCCAAAATAAACAGGCTTCGAGGGCTTGTTTACCTCTACCTCTATGCCAAATTTCAAGTCGCTATCTTTAAAATTGCGACCTGCACATGCCAAAAAACGGTAACTTGTCCTGTTTTCACACCCTGTATATTAACCGATCGTAACCAAAATCAATAGGCTTCGAGGGCTTGTGGACCTCTACCTCTATGCCAAATGTCAAGTCGCTATCTTCAAAATTACGAACTGTAAATGCCAAAAAACGGTAACTTTTCCTATTTTCACACCCTGTATATTAACCGATCGGAACCCAAAATAAGCAGGCTTCGATGGCTTGTTTACCTCTACCTCTATGCCAAATTTCAAGTCGCTATCCTCAAAATTGCGACCTGTAAATGCCAAAAAACCGTAACTTGTCCTGTTTTCACACCCTGTATATTAACCGATCGTAACCAAAATCATTAGGCTTTGAGGGTTTGTGGACCTCTACCTCTGTGCCAATTTTCAAGTCGCTATCTTCAAAATTGCGACCTGTAAATGCCAAAAAACGGTAACTTGTCCTGTTTTCACCCCCTGTATAACAATTAGAGCAAAAGAGCAAAGAATCAAAAATACGTGTCTTACCGAATACTTTCATTTGACATAAAAAAAAGAAAAGTTGGTCCTTGTTTACACGGACAAAAATGCC
>MU183518.1:80336-99579 GCA_016904865.1 Pissodes strobi | reverse complement strand
TGTATCTTAATAGTAGAAAAGGAGAGGAAATATATTAAGATTCTACAAGGAGACACAAACTTATTTTATAAGGAGAGATACTTCTTAGCAATTCAAAGACAGTGAGTCCTTACGAAAGGGTAAATCACCTCCTCCGTGAGGACTCACTCTCTTTAACACACTACTATTCATATTGCCATGTATGAATATGTTTCTAAAAGAACTGTTTCGCATAACAAATTCCCGACATGATACGGTGTTATCTGGTAGCCGCGTTATTACTTTTATAAGGAGAAAATGGAAAGGGTTCAAGCATAGTTTGCAAAATATATCCTTTTCATTATGAAAATATCAATCAGAGCAAATGAAACTACAATTATGCATTGAAGGCATTAGAGGAACGATGACACAATAAACAGCTTCTTTTCATCTATAAAGTAGTCGAGGGGTCTGTTCCATGAAGCCAACCTTTCGCTGGATGTGTCCTTATAAAATAAATTTATGTACTAAAGATTCAATCAACAAGTATGAAATTCTCTATTATTTGAAATGATTGTATATTTAAATATTTATATACTATAGAATGAATTTATTGCTCATTTGTAGATGACCACGGAGACGATGAGTCAATGCAAGCTCTCGAAGAGCTTGAACACATAGATGATGATTGCGATAAATACGGAATTCAATTTGTTAAAATTGATGATCCTGCAGCCGCTGATGAATATGGTGAGTAAAATATGTCAAACCCATTTGCTTATTGTGGATTTTTTATTTATAGAGCTTTTAAAGTTAAACAGTGTTTCAACTCTGAAATTCACAATTTGATTCTTAGAAAAAAGTTTTATCACTCGTCATAAGATAATAATTATATTTACAGTGATAAATAGTATCACTAAGCTGCGGGACATCTTGATGATCTGTTCAATAACTTTTGGGTTAGTGTTCTTGTGCAGTTTAAAAATGGAAGGTGTTCTTAGGATAATTATTCTATAAAAACTCTTAAAATGTGATAAGTTTTGACAGGATTTCCATGATTAATTATTTAATAATTTATGTAATTATACACACAAGTTTAAAAAAGTAATTGAAGCATGCAAGCATGATTATTACAAAAAGGGAAATTATAGAAAGTAAAGAGTGTGATTTAGCAATTAAAGCACACCAATTCATTGAAGCCCTTCTGCGCTCTTGTAGAATTGCACTTAGGGCCCACATGTTTCATGATTGTATTTTGAATATTTCTCCTTAGATGTATAAATTAGTGCAGGTGCAACAATAGAACGAATAACAACAATAAACTATTATTTATTTTGTATGAAACTGCCTGTTCCTCGTGACATGGAAATTAATGAGCGTTTTTTTTTGCGTCTTCAGGATTAGACTCCCTACCTTCCGTGGTATACTTCGAAAAGGGCATCCCCAACGTGTACGACGGGGATCTAGAAGAGGAAGATGAATTCCTTCAATGGCTGATCGAGCAGTTGGAGAAGGACGAAATCGAAGATGTTACCGATGAGATGCTCGACAAGCTCATCGCGGAAGGCAAGACATTGGCGGTTTTGTTTTGTAAGTCCAGAGTTTTCGTATTATTATGATTCTTAGGTAGAAGCATAATATTTTTCGCTTTGAAAAGAGGTAATGAAAATGAGATGAGCTGACTAGAAGAACTTTGTATTTTACTTTCATGGAAGAAAATTACAGATGACTTGACCTCTGCCACGGGGCGAATGTTAGTGAACGCTTAAACTATCTCTACTTGATTCTATTCGTATATTTATTGTGAATTATCTTTTTGCGTGTCAATTAGTACATTTTTTGCTTATTAAGTTGTGGTCACAATATCCGACATAAATAGACAAAAAATATATAATGAGATATATTTTACAAATCGATTTTGCCAGACGTTCCCAGAAGTTGGGAACCAGAATCACTGCTTTTTTTCGATTAGTTTTGATCTTATTATTAGAGATTGTTAATGGGGTATGTCATTATAGAATAAATTGATGTTTTTTCTTGCACAATTCTTATGCGAATGTCACATTTTTCAGATGACGACGACGACAGAAAGTCGCAAAAAGTGTTAAACGAACTCGAGAATATTGACGACGAATGCGACAAGCTCGGCATAGTATTTGTTAAAATTGATAACAAGGATGAAGCTATAGAATACGGTAGGCTTTTCCCCGAAGCACACCATAAAACAAAAATTGTTATTATTATTACTATTGTAGGTATCGAAAAAATACCTTCGTTAGTCTACTTCGAAGGCGGCATTCCCACTCTTTACGAAGGTAACTTGGAAGACGAGGAAAAAGTTCTCAAGTGGTTCGAATATCAAGTGAAGAACGACGAAATCGAAGATGTCACCGACGAAATGCTTGACATGATCTTGGCGAAGAGACAATATGTCGCAGTCTTGTTCTGTAAGTACTCCCAAATAACAATATTTTCGACATTACTTGATTTGATCGATTTTATTTCAGACGACAGAGACCAAAAGAAGTCGCAGAAAGTTCTGGCCGAACTTGAAAACATCGACGACGAATGTGATCAAAATAATATCGTATTTGTGAAAATAGACAACGATGACGAAGCTAAAGAATATGGTATCGATTCGATTCCCACCCTGGTGTTTTTCGAAAAGAAAATTCCCCATTTATACGAAGGTGAGCTGAACTATAATATATTTTAAAAAAATAGTAATAGGCTGCAAGGAAATGTACAAATAATTTTAGAAGCGCGCCGATTTCAAATAGGTCGCGTCTGCATTTTACCAGAATCTTTAATTGTTCGTTTCGGTATATGTATGAGCCATAATAACTGAGCTCGAAAAATCTTGACACATCAAATATTTGGTAAATTTTGTGAGATTTGCATAATTCATGCAAAAAATTTGAATAGTGGCGCATTTTTCAAACTCTTTAATTTTAAAAAATAATTTCCCTAAAAGAAAGATAGTACAGTGGCTATCCTAGGGAGTGAGAACTTATTTGAAACATCTGGATATAAATCTTACAAAACCAGTAAAACACTGTCGCGCACATTTTTATGTACTCTTGTTTAAAGTCAATTTTTTGTGTGATAAAGTAAACCTTAAAAGCTTAAATTTGTACGAGTTGTTAATTCGTGTCTTGAGTATCTATTCTAAAAATTTAAAGAAGATTGGTGAGGTAGAAACTAGTAAAACCGAGAGTAACAAATAGCTATTGTAATGAAATACTAGCTCAGTGGCCAATTTGTAAGGATAAATTTAGTTGGACACTAATTTGTAGCGAAAGTTAATTTATTCAGTTTAATTAAGTATTAGATTCGTTTTTTCTGAGGGGGTGAGTTGTCTCTTTTATTAATTATATTTTGGGCGCCAGAGTTCCTAGAGACAATGCGAACTGAATATAAATACTAAAAGGTCAATAACTATAAAGATAAGAATATCAAAAATTTGCCCTTATAATTCGTGTTTCACAGATCTTGCGATAAAATAAACAAAGGAATTTTAAAACAATAATATCTTAATTTTATAATTAATTTACAAATATGAGTGATGAAATTTGAAAAATTGAAATATATATAATCAGATGTAAATATAACTTATGAAATTGTTTGAAATATAGTTTTTTGAATAAATTGACTCGCAATGAGAATGAAAATTAAAAGATTAAAAAAAAATTAATGATAACAGATCGTTGGTCTTTACAATCGTTTTTTCTTCTGACTGACTGATACTTAACTTCGTTCAGTTATTCTATAACCATGCGATCGTGTTGGGACCTCCACTGGAACCGCTTCTGCCTGTACCTAAGTTCAATTGAGTGAGGGTTATCCAGGACTTACAGGTAATCCATATGACGATTGCTACCAACTTGCACGGTACAGCTGTCGTCGACGTCTACAATCAGTCGTAACCATAGAGGAATATAAAATTTTTTATATTCCTCTATGGTCGTAACATGAAAGAAATAGACAAGTCTTAGACCAACGTATACTGCTAATTAACTAATGTTCAGGGAAATATCATGTGAACCTCAGTTAGACTGTTACATAGGAGGTAGCTATCAACAATTTGAAAATTTACTGGTTACAGCAGGAATAATCAAAACTTAAATTACAATTTTAAGTTGAGCAAAAATTATAAATAACTACTGTTAAGCAAAAAATTATAAATAATTACTGTTAATCAAGATATTCTTTTTCTTTAGTTTAAGATATGAAATTCAAAAGAAATTATCACTGAAATTTAAAATTCAAAAGAAAATTATGAAACTACGTTCCGAACAGTGGCTCTCGGCAAATCTAAATAAAACATAACTTGAATTTAATGTTAAACAGAAAAATAGAGGTACAACCTCTCTATAAACGAGCCTTATAACTCCGAATAAGTAATTTCTATTACTTTTTATTTTGGCCCTTGGCACATAAACGATAATTGCACCTCAATTAATTAAAGATAAAGATAAGGTAATCACAATGTCGCATTGAGATAGGAATTTAGATAAAAGATAAAGAAAAACCAGGTAAATATACACATGTGAGCCTAACCTCTCATAAATGCAAATTAATATCGATGGATCATTGTTGAGACGCGACAGGGCAAGTGCTAATAATTATATGCTTGATGTTACAAATAAACTGAAATTTTAATTAAATAAGCCTGAAAAGAAAAAATATTAAAACTAACAATACTATGAGGGGAAACTCAGATAAATTCTACTAAAAGTTCAATTTACTACCTTTCCCAAATAATACTGTTCAATTGGAATGAAAATAAGTAAAATAAAGTGCGTGACCGCTAAACGATGAAATAATTACGTTCTCTGTAAATTTGGACTAAACCATTATCAAATTACATGAATTTGACTAATGAGATACACAATTATCCACCAACAAACCGGTATCTTAACCCAACGGTCACTAAAAAAAATTCAGGTTATTGAAGTTGTAAGTTAATCGAAAGTGTAATATAAAAATGCTAAATTCTTGCTTTGGCAGAATATGAGTAAGCGAATCAGAAACAATTATTTATTATGTATTCAAAATGAAAAAGTTAGTGAAATACATGCAAGGTGAATAAAATATTGCAAGATCAAAAACAAGCACTCACCCGGTCGAGCGTCGGTCGCCACAAAGATAAAACGACCTTGCTTTCAAGATTCAAGACTTTCAACAAATTACGATTTTTCGATGTTTTAATTGGATGATTTATATCATGTGACTACCACCATAGGGCACGCGGCGTCAAAGCAAAGAAATACTCAATATATACTAAATATAGTAATCTATATTAAATTAAATGCATAAATTGTAGGTATTAAATAGCGTACTACGCTGTCCAATTACCAACTACATGAGATAAGCCCGTTCCCGAATAGATGTCACTACCAAATATAGTAATCTACCGTGAAACAAATCAACAAATTGTAGGTATAAACCAGCGTACCGGTGTTTCATATACAATTAGTTGCACGAAATCTACCGATTCACGAATAGATGTCACTGGCGATTCATATACCAAACATCGAAAATCATTCGTAATTAAACTGAATTTAGTGGAGTGGAATAAGTTATTATTCCGTTACACTATTTAGCATTAATACAGTTTTTTTTTAATTCTTCTGTTGGTAAAAAAATTATAAGTGACTCGCTCGGTTCTCTTATCTACGTTTATTGAATTCGAATAAAATTGAAATGTTTTGTTCACATTCAACATTAATCTTCATTTATGTTTGTTTGTTTTGGGTTCTTACTAGCGGTTTGTTATTATATTGTTTCTGGTCCGTTGCACCAACGTCTACGTGTCACACTTAAGAGTCGGATTTTAAAGAAGCCTAAATATCGAAAAATGGCATTCGCTTTCAGGTGCTGCAAAACTTAGGCTCATTGCAAGCAATTGTGTATGTGTACAATGTTATGGTATATACCATAAAAGCTGCCTTCAAAGGCGTACGGGAGCTAAAGTTATTCAAGACAATTTAATCTTGTGCTCAGTAGACTGCTTGGAGTGTTCGAATACATCTGATACAGATGTAATCTCTGATTTTAGCGAGACTTTGAGGGAGCTAAGAGAGGAACTCAGTAACAAAACCAACCACATAGACAAATTTAGGAAAGATAATCAAACTTTTCTTGAGGAGGCGAGGCGCAGTCGTTGAAATGCGAGTTAGTCAATGAGAATAAGCTTCTGAAGAAACAGTTAGCTGACTTTAGCATAAAAAAAATCAACCATTACACACAGAAAAGCCAATCTTCGGTAGACACACAAACATACTTCCAAGGTAACTCCTTCCAAGATATTGCCTCTCAAACCTCCAACTACTTACAGGAGGTTGAGGCAAGCTTAGCCGAGTTACGCAATATCGAGGAAAAATATGAGGCTGCTTCTATTAGCCTACAGAAAACGTCGGAGTCACTGGCAGAACTTAAAATTTTAAATACTCAAATGCTCACCAGTATCGAGACCCTCGACCACGAAAATAAGTTCTTGTCAAACGAGTTAAAGAGAGCCTCAAAACAACGCTCTCAGTCACTTTTCCAATATCGCACTCTGAAGACAGGAACGCCACAGTAAAGACACTATGCTACCCTTAAATCAGTCCATGGTTCATTCGTCGTCGAAATCAGTTACCGTCAGTACAGAGAAGATGAACGTATATTGGTGTTGGGAGACAAAGGTGCCCAAGGTGTGGTTCTGAAGCTATTAAACCACTTGGACCATAAGAAGTCTTCAACTTATGGAGAATGTCAACCAGGGATTTTTATACCACAAATGGCAAATCGTATTTCGGAGCTAACTACTACCTTCAACTCTAACGACATCTGCTTAAATTTGACTTCTATTATTAATTTCAGTAATATTCACTTGAAAAAACTATTATCGATCGAAAAGTACACAAATGTGATGTTCTCATTGACATATTCAACAACGAACAGCTATGAATATTTTAAATATGTGTCATTCTACGACCAGACGATTAAGTGCAGGAGCACATCCATTAGAATTTTTGATAATACTATTGCAAATGGTAGATATAGGATATCAAAGAAATCACTCTGTAAAAATGTATCGTTCTTTGTCAAGTCTAATTGTAGAAAGAAGCATATTTTTTCATTGGCTTGCATTAATTATACAGAGAGCATAAATTTAATACATGATGCTGTTGACTTAACTGACTTAACTGACTTAACCATAAATTCCCTCCCTTATAACATTCGTAACAATGGTCCTTTTTAGTTTAAGGAAATATGACTTGAGCATTACTTTAATGCTGCTAAACATTCAATCTGCTAGGAATAAAATTGACAATCTTGAGGTTTTCTTGGATACAGTAAATTTTCCAGAGATTGTGCTATTGACTGAACACTGGCTTGAAGATGCTGAGCGTTTTGTTGTACTTGGCTATCAAGTTATTTCAAAATTCTGTCGTAAAAATTACAAAAATGGAGGTATAATTACCCTCACTAACGAAAACTTATTGGTCGGCCTAGATTTAAAGGCCCTGAATAAACTAGATATGGGTTGTTGGTTGAAAGAGAATTTGAGTTTTCTGTTGTATTTTCACAAAAGAGAAACCTATATATTGTATGCTTATATCGCTCTTCGAATACATGTGTATACATTTTTTTTAGTTAGATTGGAACTATTATTATCCAGATTCCCTACCAAATCCACAAGAGTATCTTAAAAAGGTCAACAAAATTATTTTACTCCTCCAGGTCGAATAACGCAAAAAGTAAACACCGTGAAACTTGGAGGATCGTGAATGAGCTCGCTGGTCAATTAAGATAGAAACATCAAGAATAATCTAAACTGAATCCAAATGATTTAAATGAGTTCTACTCCTCTGTTGCCTCAAATCTTACCAAAGATATTAACACGTCCGTCGACCCTTTGTCATATCTGTCCAATTTGCATGTGTCGAACTCTTTCTTCCTATCTCCAACGGACCCACAGGAGATAAAACGCATTCTCTCTGTCATCAAAAACAAATCCTCCTCGGGTGAGTATGGGCTGTCTTTGCGGATTCTCCAGGAACTTCCTCATGAAGCATTCGTGGCCTTTGCTAAATCTATTAATTGCTCTTTTGAATCAGGCTGTTTGAAGTTCGCAAGGATAATAATTCCCATTCACAAGGGATGTGACTTTAGTGATCCTTCTAACTTTCGTCCAGTTTCACTCTTGTCTACCCTCTCTAAAGTAACAGAACAGCTTGTTAAAAAACGGATGGCCAATCTCTTAGAGGCCAATCACACTATTAACATTAAACAATTTGGATTTCAATCTAAAAAAAAAACTACGGATGCAATTTTCTTTTTCCTGGAGGAACTGCTGGCTGGTCTAAACAGGGGTAAGGCGTCTGAGGCAGTGTTTTGAAATACTGCTGAGGAAGCTTTCTGTCTGCGGCTTGGGGGGTGGCACTGAAGTAGAACAAATCCTTCCTGTCGGGTCGTATTCAGTCTGTTTCTGTTTGGGGAGAATGTATTTAGTGCGAGACCTATAACTTGCGGAGTGCCCCAGGGTCAGTTTTGGGACCCATCTATTCCTGCTATACATCAATGATCTGATGCGACTTGACATTACAGGCTCTTTCACTGTTTTTGCAGACGATACCACAATCTTGTGGAGAGACACTGATGTTTGGAGGCTCAACTCCCGAATTAATTCTGACCTGTCGAAGGTGATGAAATGGTGTAATACTAATCGTTTATGTTTCAATATCTCCAAGACCCACATTGTTACGTTTAAGAATCTTACACTTCAAGAAATTGCCATTGGACACCATATAGTGGATAGTACCTCTAAAGTCGAGTTTCTAGGTCTCAGTATTGATTCAAACTTAAAGTTTGATTGCCACATTTCGCAACTTACAAGGAAACTTGCGTCTGGCGCATACTGCGTGCGAATCACTTCCTTGAAGTTGAGCAGACAAATAGCCAGATGTACATACTTTGCGCTGTTGTTTGTTTCAGGGGGTTAACAAAAGAGAGCATTTCGTATTCTGTGCCAAGTCCCTCCAAGAACCAGTTGCAGACCACTTTTTATACAAAACAGTATACTGACGCTCCCTGGTCTGTATGTTCTTGAAACTGTATACTTGATAAAAAAAAACACTTGTCGAGGTTCTTTCCCAATCAAAACATTCATCTGACTCGTCAAGTTAACAATATCCGACTTGCAATACCTCGCTTTGCTAGTCCATCGTTCCTTTATATACAGAGGAATTAAATTTTATAATCATTTGCCTCAAGTCTTGAACTTGAACCTAATTTAAGAAGGTTTAGAATTAAATGTCGTGATCTATTGGCTGAGTGCGCTTTCTATACCGTGGCCTAGTACTTGAATCACCGGTTTTAAGCAAACTTTCAGCATTATCAAGGCCAAATGTTATTTTAGAATATTTCGGTTCCTTTTATTTTGTGTGTTCATTTTATGTGTTAATTTTTTAACCCCATCCCATCTGACATGTAAATCTGTTTTATATAAAATTTTATTATTTTTGTATTTTTCTTTTAATTATTTTATACTCATCTAGTATTAACACGTCTGTAGTTGTCCAATTATTAATAGTTTAGGGTTGACTTTCGCAACTTGGATATACTAACATTCTTTTGCAACCATGTAATATAATTAAGTAACTTTAATTTTATAGAAGTATCCTTACTGTAAAATTTTCAAATAAGTTGCTTTTGCCTATATCTTCGAGATCTTAGCATAAGACTTTGCTTTGTCAATTAAATTGTAAATTTATGACAATAAAGCTTTATTGAATGAATGAATGCCACTTTTAGCTCAATGAGTTTTAGATGACAAAGTAGCAAATCATGTGTTTTTTTTGCAGGAGATTTAATGAAGGAAGAAGAGCTACTCGGCTGGTTGATTCATCAAAAGAAACATTGTGAAATTCCTGATATCACAGATGAAATGATGGACCTTTTAATCGATTCTCAGAAATATCTAGCAGTTTTATTTTGTAAGTACGGTTTATTTTAATAATATCAATGGTACAAAGAGAAATTAGTAAAAAATTTGCTATTTTTATTAATTATTATTTTTTGGTTAGTTTGGTAAGGTCGGCAAAGTTTTGATTAATAAGAACTACACCCGCTTCTTTCATGAATAATTGTTGATTTTGGATATTAGTTCCCGTTGGTAAAAACCTATTGCACGTATGTGCTGAATTTTTGCAAGCAAAATGAACCCAAACTAACCAAAATTAATTTTCAAATGCAAAATTTTCGAATTCTATTATATCGATGCTTGCTAGCGTTTGGTGATTTCGGGTGATTATTTGTTTGTTTGGGCTGATTTTAGTTAGTGTGGAGTAGGTTATGTACTTGTTTACATGTAATAAGTTCAAAATTTTCTGTCGTTTTTTTTTCTGGTTTTTCCTCAAAAATCAAAATAAATATTATTGTAGGCTTATTATGGAAGAGCTGTAGATCAGTCACATAAAAGACAATCACTAGAGAGTACAAGGATTGCACGAATATCAACAGATTACCTTTTATGATGTCCGGGACTTGCAGTACCTGCATTACTACAGTAATTATTAAGGAGCCCAAAACAAAGAGCAACGATGTTTTTGGGTACCCCTGCGACCATTGCAAGAGGGTAGTTTGTCAAACATGTGGTGACATCACTGGACCCACAGAAATAAGGGCCATAGTTCTCTCGAAACGAGCCTTTCCATTTTATTGCAAAGGGTGCCTCAACAATGTTAAACATATATTGGGCCTGATGGATCGCGTCTCTGAAAGACCTGCAAAGCAATCTACAAGTACTTGTAAAGGAGTTTGTGACTGCTGTTACCACCTCACTCGAAGACAGAATTACTCATCTGGAATCCCACAACAGTGACGTCGCTAGTTCTCGGGTAGTGCCAAAAAACTTCATCTGTCACCTCAAGCATGGATAATCTGGGAGCTACAAGAACGCCAGAACAGGGCAAATAATATACTTCTCTTTAACGTACCAGAATCTGAGGATGATAACATACATGCTCTGTCTTGCAAACGTTAACGGGCACCCAACCTACCACCTGTCGGGTATCTCGCTTTGGTAAACCCAACTCCAAAAATGCTTGTCCAATAAGAGGAGTGTTGGGCTCAGCATATGAAGTCCAAACTGCACTACGCAATCGTCACAAACTTAAAGGAAAGCATATTTATATTAAGTCTGACCTTACCGCTAAGCAAAGAGACCTTGTTAAGGCTGCTTTGGACGACCTGAAAAGGCGTCGTGAACAGGGCGAGCAGAATTTACAATTAAGATTCTAGAGGGGTATATCACAAATCATTCAAAAAAACCTCGCGATGTGCAAGCACCACCAACAGCAGCAGTAAACGCCGATTCAAGAGCCGAATAAGATGCTCAGACCTTAACGTCTATTACCAAAATGTTCGTGGTCCCCCGTATCAAGTTGGAAAGGCTTCGATGTAGCTCGGCAGTTAATAATTACCACATAGTAGCTTTTTCAGAGACTGGCTTGAACATAACACAGGAGAGCTTGGTTTCGATGCACGCAATGTATTCCGTTGTGATCGTTCGGTCGCAACCAGCACCGCCGAGCGTCTTGGAGGAGTCCTCATTGCTGTTCATCATTCCATTCACGCTTAATAGAATCTACAAGCGATATAGAACAGTTGTATGTTGTAATTGGCACAGGTAAAGAGCAAATGGTCCTTGGATGTATCTACTTACCACCAAACACTCCATTAGAGAAATATGAGATCTTTGGCAACAATCTTGATGAAATAACTCAACAGTTTAATCATGCTAAGTGCTGCATTATGGGTGACTTCAACCTGCCCAAGGCTAGATGGGCTATAGAGGATGGATGCTCTACTGCTCACCGATCTGTGGATGGATATATGCCTCCTACAGAACTTGGCAAAATACAACACATGTCTGAGGTCTGTTCCAGCTCAATGAGATATCCAACTTAAATAATGTAATTCTCGACTTAGTTCTTTGCCATTCCAGGATGTCCATCACTCAACCTGATGCCCATGAATTCCTACTTCCACTTGAAAGCAATCACTCGGCATTGAATTTTCAAATCAGTTTACAGCATAATCACAGCACTTCAAACCTCCAAGGAGGTGGGCTTTACTACGACCTTAAATCTGCCGACTATAGAATTGTAAACGATTATTTGGGTTCAATCCCATGGGAGGACATGTTTTTCAATAGGTCTGTTAACAATATGATAAACCTTTTCTATGATGTATTGTATAAAATTTTTGATATCTTTGTACCAATCGAAAACACTGCCAGTAAAAAGTTTCCCAAAGAGTTCTCACAATACCTAAAAGCACTTACCATACATAATTGACCTGGTCCTGATAAAGTCCATCCTTTATTCTTAAAAAAATGCTGCTTTATACTGTCTAGACCTCTGCATACTATATTCAACAGCTCACTTCAATCGGGCATCTTTCCTGACTTCTGGAAGACCAGCTACGTAGTACCTATTCATAAATCGGGAGATTCAGCAAATGTGGCCAATTATCGGAAGTAATTGCACAAGTGCATCAAAATTACCGATAATTTTGCATGACAGCGTGTTGTCTAAAAACTGCATGAGTTCATTTTCATATTTTGGTGAAAGAGCCCGACACCGAAGGTGGAGGGCTCTTTTTCCAAAATATGAAAATGACCGAATGCAGTTTTTCTAAGACAACACGCTCGAATGCAAAATTATCTGGTTATTTTGATGCACGAGTGTAATTCGGGGGAATATTTCCCGAATAAGGCCATGGTTTTAAAAAATACATTTTTATTCTTTTTTTTTAATACAAAAACGTACATGTAACTGTAAACAAAGTAAAGGGACGCAAAAATATGATTTTTTTATCCGAAACGAGACATTTTTAATAATATATATTCATTTGACTTTGACGTTATATATAAATTGTCGCTGACATCGTAGGTTTACAATGGAATTACCATAGATACGTACGATGCAATTATCGCTGTGCTCTTTCGGTTTCTACAGTGCAATTATCGCTGTAATTTTCCGAGAATTGCACTCCTCTAATGGGATTTTTTATACATGAGGGAAATATTCGCTGTAATTTTCCGGTAATTGCACCCCTCTAATGGGATTTTTTATACATGAGGGAAATATTCGTCCTAATTGTATTTTTAACGCAATTCCTAAAGTGTGAGAACATTGTCACAAAGTTTGTTACGTCTTTACTGGATGCAGAAATAATACCCGAAAAGTTTGCCTTTAAGAAGAATTCTTCTGCAGAAACTAATCTTCTTACGTACATGGCCATAATGGCAAACGCTTTGGAGAGAGGTGAAGAGTTTCACTCAATATACACCGACTTCTCCAAAGCCTTTGACAGAGTCAATCATGCGGTGTTGATCAGGATATTGGAGACACTGATGGGCATTTCTGGCTTCCTACTCCTCTGGATAGAGAGCTACCTCGCAGATAGGGTTCAGATGATAATGTTAAACAACTTCACTTCCTCTCAAATCCCAGTCTCATTCGGCGTGCCTCACACCTGGGACCTTTACTTTTTAACTTTTTCATCAACGACATTGCATCTTCCTTCAGACACTGCCTTTTTCTTCTATTCGCAGATAATCTTAAATTGTTTTTAAAAATAGCCACCCAAAATTACTGTCTTGCACTCCAGGATGATGTTGACAGGCTAACTCATTGGTGCCAGACTAATGGCATGGAACTAAATGTGTTAAAGTGTAAAGTAATCAAATTCCATAAATCATAAACCTTTAACAACTAGATTTACCATGTCAGTGGCTCTCCCTTGGACTATGTGGAGCAGATCAAGGATTTGGGGGTCTTGTTAAATCCTCGGGTAGATTTTGCTGATCATATCGACTTTACAATCAATAAAACGCTTCGAATGCTGGGGTTTGTGAAACGCAGTACAAGGGACTTCAAAAATATTAGCTCCATAAAAACATTATATTTTTCCTACGTCCGTACTCATTTTGAGTATGGAGTCCAAACTACACCTGTCATATACACCAACTTGAAAATGTACAGCGCAAATTCTTCAGATACTTGAACTACAAATTCTTCAATAACCAGGAATTTCATTATGCAAACCTCTGCGCAGCTCTAAATCTGCCATCCCTTTCCTACAGAAGAAAGCAAAGATTCCTAAAAACTATTCACAAAATCATAAACTCAACCATCAACTGTCCATACTTAACATCCCAAATTGGTTTGCATGTCCCCTCTCGTAACACTCGCACAACTCAAACAGTCCACCAGCAATTCCACAGAACCAATGTGCATGTGGCAACTAGTATCCCAAAATCGCCCATTGGAAAGTTTGAACATTGAGGCCCAATTATAAATTGTTATTATCTAATGTCTAAACAGTTATCATTAATTGCGTTCACAATTAACAACGATAATCAAATTGGGGGGGTCAGAGTTTGGTACAATCAGTTGCAAAGCAGCCTACACTGGCAAACTTTGATCTCCAACGTACATTACCAAATAGGGAAATACCCCCCCTGACAGACAACTACCATTTTAAAAATAGTAACGCCATAAGGAGAAGTGCTGATTAAACTATTAAATATTACAAGTAGATTAAACGTAAGATAAATTAATCGAAGTGGTAACGCCCTTCAATCTATCCCAACTACCTATCTGATCGGCAAGCAATTTTTACTGTGACAATATGATCCAAAATAACATTACATCATAATACAACAGCATTAACAGAAGTAGTGTGTTAAAGAGGGTGAGTCCTCACGGATTAGGTAATGTACCCCTCCGTGAGGACTCACTCTCTTTGAAATACCAAGGAGTCTCTCTCTTCATGAAATAAGTTGCCTCCCTGTATATGTTGACCTTGCGTTATATTGACTTTCAACCGACCCTGACTTTTCCCTTCCCTATGTATCTCTTCAGTTTAGTTTTCTATGGAAGAACTCAAATTAAGAAATCGAGTACTCAAGAGAGTCAATTCAGAAATAGTTAGTTCAAAAAAGTGAAGGGCACTTAAAAGAGTAATGTCCTATTTGTTTCAAATCCTTTGAAAAAACAAAATATTTGCACGCCAAATTCTTGTAATCACAAATTTTGTTTAGATTGCTTAACAAAATGGTTAAAAAGTAATGGTGTTTGCTCATTGAATAGAAGTCATTGTGAGTACATTAAGATAAAATATACTAATAAAAAAGAGCAGTTGTGAAGGAAACTATTATAGTTATTTTTGAATATATGATTCGAATAATGATGAAGATGATTTGGATGATGAAGAAGTTTATATCATCCCCAGATCATGTCAATGTTTAAAATAAGAGACAATTTTGTGTTTATAAGGAACTTTGATACTTAGGATCATTCAATCAATATAGAAATATAATCGTTTACATTCAGTTTTGTAAGTTAGGTTGTCTTTAATGGATAAATAAAAAATATTTCAATTATTCTGCGAAATTTTATTGTTGTTTTTCAATTATTTCTATAAGATTTTAAATAGTAGTTAAATAGAATCCAAAATTTGTAAAGTTAGTTATTTTTTATAGGTAATACAAAAAAGATTAAAATAGCTTTACCTAATACGGTACTAAAGGAATATGAGTATTTGCATCAATCTCCAAAATTCTATTAGTAACATTACAATATACACAGCGTTTCATATGGTTATACGATAGATATACTGATCTTGAACATTCAATTTTCTTCTTATAATAATTATATTAATATGTTTATGAATAGAATTTTGCATAAAATGTTCATGAATGCAAAAACAAAAACATGTAACATAATATGTGCTTATCTCCATCAGGAAATGTTTCTCCAATTCCATAACTATAAGTTATACAAAACAGTCGGTCAACAAAGTCAACCCCAATGAAGTTTTCCAAAAACACCACATTTCCATCTGCATAATCATCCCCTTGATCCATTTCTAATTCGTCTGATTCAGATGGTTCTGCTTCAATTTTCATGAAATTATTTACATCATGGTCACCTATTAATTCGAATCTTCCAATGTCTATTGTACCCAAATCATCAAAATTTACAATTTCCTAAACTCTTCCACAATATCTTCCATTTTATATTGGTTCAATTTTAAGACTTTATCTTTAATTATGAATCTTTTAATTATGATGTATTCAAATAAGCACTCGAAACTTCTTCCTTGGTTTCTTCAAATATTATTGCATTAAAATATCTTCTACAAACTGCATAATTTTCCTTTCTGACTGTCCACTCTGCCAAACATTGAAAACAGCACTTATGATCTGCCTTTTCCATTAATTTGAAGCAAATATAACACTCATTTTCTATACGTTGTTTTTCTACACACTGTTCTTCTATTGGATTTTTCTTTTCTACTTTAATTTTTTTTCACCACTTGCTTTTTGCAACCACTCTTTCTTTTTCTGGTATCAACTATAATATAACTGAACAAATTTTGAATTTAAGTGGAGAACCATAAGCTGAAGATTGCATACAAAATGTATCAAGGTTATACAAAAGGCAACACCTTATTTCATGGTCAGAGCCTCCTCAGGAGGCGAAGTGTTGACCAGTCGGTAACTGAAGCGTAATTCAACAAGGATATATTACAGGGTGAAACAACACTTAGGCTTATCTCTGTATCTTAATAGTAGAAAAGGAGAGGAAATATATTAAGATTCTACAGGGAGGTACAAACTTAATTCGTGAGGAGAGAGACTTCTTAGTAATTCAAAGAGAGTGAGTCCTCACGGAGGGGAAAATTACCTCCACCGTGAGGACTCACTCTCTTTAACACACTACTGACAGAATTGTTCGAGTTATGTTTTATATTTTTAGATGACAAAGATGATAAGCAGGACATAAGAGTTCTTAACGAATTAGAAAACATTGACGACGACCTAGAAAAAGAGGGAATCGTAATCGTCAGGATCGACAACGATGCGGAAGCCAAAGAATTCGGTATCGATCATCTCCCCACGTTGATATATTTCGAGGAAAAAATCCCATCGATTTATGAAGGAGATTTAATGAATGAGGATGAGGTATGTTTTTCGATGACCACGAATCAAAATTATCATACTAAAAGGATGGTTTAATATCTGACTATTTTACAATATTTCCTAAAATGTACGTAAAGTGAGAGCAATAAGGAAACCATCTTAAGAGAAAATAGCCACAGGGTTGCATGTTGCTCGGACTTTAATAACTTGACCAGATTCTTTGGCTGAATAAACTTGGGATTTTGAGGATTTAAAGACAATTTTATACCGAAATTCTTAAATTAAATTAAATTATTACTTTTCCATTTATTTTTTTTTTACTTTTGATCAAATAGCTGATTCAGAAAGTGCATTTGAAAACCTTAAAAAATCACATGTGATTTACATAGAAAATTTATAATTTTTTAATTGAAACTACCATATTAATATACAAGATGCCTTTTAGTGTGACAAAATTATAAAACTAGAAAATATGTCAAATAGAAGAGAGGTATAGCAAAAAAGAGTTAATGTGTAGCTGATGATATAATTCAACATCAACAAAATGCAATTTTTGTAGGTCTTAAAGTGGCTCATCGAACAGAAGAACACGGCCACCATCGAAGAAGTCACCGATGAAATCCTAGAGGATTTGATCAACGAACACGAATACGTCGTAGTCTACTTCAGCGGCAAATGCGACGAGGGCGACAAATGTGACAACATTCTTGACGAACTCGAGAATATCGACGATGAACTCGACGAGAACGGCATTATCTTCGTGACCACCGAAGATCTGGTGCTCGCGAAGAAATACAACATCAAGAGTTTCCCTAAACTCGTGTTCTTTAGAAATAAAGAGCCCCTTGTTTATCAGGTAAATTGTTAATCGTAGATAGGATGACGCCATATTTATACTTAGGCAATTGTAAAATAACTTTTATTACTTATTGTCACTCAGCTTTCCAATTGACATTCATTTTCTTATTTTATTATTTATTTTTCAGGGAGACATAGAGGACGAAGATGAAGTTCTGGCATGGCTGACTGACGAGAACACCCTCGAGATCCCGGACAGAATCGAAGAAGTTAACACGAAAATGTTGGACAAAATCTTGGCCGAGAACGAATACGTCGTAGTCTATTTCTGTGAGTAATTTGGCGACCATCGTCAAATGGTTTATTGTTCGATTTAAAAATATAAATGTTTGTAACGATTTTGGCTCAATTTCTAATTATAAAATTACTTTATTTATCGTAGATAAAGAAGGCGACAAAAGATCACAGAAAATCCTTCAAGAACTTGAAAATATCGACGATGACTGCGAAGACAAGGACATTGATTTCGTTAAAATATCTGACGAAGGAATTCAGAAAGAATACGACCTGCCAACCTTACCCTCAGTTGTATTCTACAGGTGAGTGAACGATCTAAAAAAATAAACATGTAACACAGTGGCGTTGCCAAGGGGGAGAGGGGGCTGGGTGGGCACGTGCCCTCCTTAAAATGTAGAGTGCCCATCCAAGTGCCCACCCAAAAACAACATAATCATTTATAAAACACTTTTCACACTTTATAAAGCCATGCTGCATACAGCTACAAACAAAATTTGTTTTTGTCTATCAATATCAATAGCTGAAACTTTCATTAATAATTTCAATTTAATTTGTATATAAAAATTATATACGAAGAAATATTAGACAATTATTACAAATTATTGCTGGCATGGGCGATATCTCCATTGCAGCAGCCGCACTTCGAGTTCTATTGCCGTCTGTTCTGCCGTTATTATTTATTTTATAATTATTAATAACTTCATATCTTTATTAATAATTATTAAAAATTTAGAAGGGAAGTATTAAAATATTTTATATATTTTCAAGCTTAACTTAACAAGAAAACACAATCTAAAATTTAAGAAACAATATATTTGCTACTAAGTTCTTTTTTTTGAAAGCACAGTATAGAACTCCTTTTATTTATAGAATAATACTATAGAGTTCTGTATTAACTTTAGCAAAGAATATATAAGATAGTAACGCTACATAGTGTATATTCTTATAATCTACGTACGCATATCAATTGTGTCAGTCAGTCTTGTATTCTCTCTATATATGCCGTATTGGTGTTGGTTCATATTATGTATATAATGTTACAATAACAATGCCAGTTCAACAAGGTTGACCTAACCTTGTCACCCGTGTCTAGTATCGCGTTCGTTGGAGTTAAACAATAATATTACGTGTAATAGGTAATATAAATATCCTTGGTCTAAACCTCGAACTAGTCGGGTTGCCTTCACGATCTAATTTATAAAA
>MU183518.1:0-65561 GCA_016904865.1 Pissodes strobi | reverse complement strand
AGATAATTACTTCGTTTTACATTGATTGTCTTTAGAACTAAGGTGTGGCCTCCGATACCAATACTACATTATGAACTTACCAGTCTTCAGTATTGATAACTATTATCATAGACAGTAATATTAATTAATATAGACATGATCAAATTGTATGAATATATAATTGTAAATTGTGATTCTTAAATAAGCTCGTCAAATATTATGTGGTAAATAATGCGTTGTGCTGTGGCTGTGTACAAACAATAATCAAGCGAAGGGCTGCACAAAAGCGAAGGACATTAGGTTTTTCCAATTTTCCTTCAAGGATGTTTTAAGAAAAGCATGGATAAACGCTTGTAAGATATTAGACAATTTTAGTGTGGAAATGCTAGGGTGTGTTCGAGTCATTTCGAAGAAGACTGTTTCGAAAGAGACTTTCGGTTTGAACTGTTGGGAAGTTTGGGAAAATTTTAAAAGAGAAGTGTTACTAGCCAGATTTTAAACACTAAAATTACACTTTTCATAGATAATTACTTCGTTTTACATTGATTGTCTTTAGAACTAAGGTGTGACTTCAGATACCAATACTACATGTATTGACTATGTACTTACCAGTCTTCAAGTATTGATAATAATTACCATAGACAGTAATATTTATTAATATAGACATGATCAAATTGTATGAATATATAACTGTAAATTGTAAATTATGAGTCTTAAATAAGCTCGTCAAATACCTATTACGTGGTAAATAATGCATTTTGCATATACTTAAAATGGCATTTTGCTGTTCCTGTGTACAAACCATAGACATAATTACCATAGACAGTAATATTTATTAATATAGACATGATCAAATTGTATGAATATATGAGTGTAAATTATAAATTATAATTCTTAAATAAACTATTTAAAAATAAATAAATAGGTATTATTTGCATTCTTTCTGGTGAGATATAAGTTTACTTATACTACGTTTTATGTCATAATACAGTGTTATTCATATTTTGATATGTATTAACAAAAACAAATTTAGAGAAAAACACTAACAACACAGATTACTAATTAATTACATAATATATGAAACTGTAATATTTTTGGTTGAATGTACCTATTAAGTTTTATTTATTGAGCTAAAAGTAAATGTAGTGTAGGATTATACATTTCTTATTCGTAACCAATAGTAGGTATCCAATATGAAACACCCGAACCGGTAAACCGAAAATAGAATTCTTGTGAGAAAAAGCTCTTTCGCTTTTCATGTGCTTTCCTTAAATGTCCGATTTTAATTAAATATTTTAAAATATATATGGGCTTAAAATTAGTAATGGCGTTAAAATTTACATATGTAACATCCTTATGAAACTATCTTTAAACGTTTGGGCCGGGTACCAAGATAAATATTGTTAAAATAAGGTTTAAGAAAGTAGGAAATATAATGCCGCCATACGCTTGAATTTAAAATCAGTCACCAATTACGTCATGCGCACGGCGGACGAGTTTTAGACAGCGATCGATCATATCTTGTATTCTTTGTATCTAGCAGACGAGGGCACTTCTCTCTTCTCCGAGCCCTTAATCCTCCGGAGCGAAGCCTTCTTCGGGCCGTGGATAAAGAGACTTGAAGATTTTCTTGATTTCTTAACATTCGGCTGGTTAATGTCCGTGTTCTAATCGCATTTCTTACCAACGCTCTATCTTCTCTTCTCTGGGATTGGTTCGCCTTGGTTGTCCTCCGTCGTGTCTATAAGCGGTGCTTCCATTCATGTTATGCCATTCGATAGCACGCTGAACGGTACCGATCGACGTATTTAGCAGTTCAGCTATAGAGTACGAATAATTTTGATTTCTTAATCGAATAATATTGTCCAATATGAAATTATTTAACCTCAATTAACCAATAAATATTTGAAAATATCTGACGCTTTTGTGACACGAACAATAATAAAAAACATGCTGTTAAAACCATGGAGCATGCAACTGTGTTGCTATGGTTTTTAACGTTAAATATGGAGACTTTACCAAATTTCGAAGCAATGGATTAATCTTTAAAGAAAATAAAACAAAATGTTGAGTCTTAAAACTTTTGTCTTCAGAAAAAAAAACAATGGATCATTTTTTAAACAAGAAATTAATGCAGTTGGAAAGCATCAGCAAATTTATTAATATAACCTAAGTGCCTAAAAATGTTTTGCACGCAGAAAATTAAAAATTATTTTTGCACTCATTATTTTTTCACCACCCTATATAATTGACAAAATAACTTTTCACGTTTTTGTTCGTGGTTTAATTTGACGAAGTTTTGACGATTCAAGGTTTGCCAAATTTTTGGGTGTATCGGTTTATCGAGTTTTTGTTCAAATAGAAATACCATAACCTCAAAATTGCAAAAACGGGTTTATGGGCCACAATTGAAATTTAAACAAGAATTTCCATTTACAAAATTTTCCGACAACTATAACAAGCTTGACGAAAACCGATTTAAAACAACATTTTTTGTCGCCCTGTATAAATAAGGCGGAGCAACATTTTAATAATGTTTTGGTGACAGATTAGCACTGCACACTAATAACTGTTAACCTTAATAAGACATTTAGAGTGGTATGTGCAATGCCAGGCTAGAACACACGAAAACGCCATAAAATGCACACATTTGAAAAATTGACGATTTCTCCGCCGGTATATAAGGTAACATCAAATTTGCAAAGACGTCCTGAGATATACGCCCAATACTTAAGAAAGTATAGTAATATCCAAAATTATCTTCCTCTCCGGGCAGAAATTCTTGGTCAAAAATGAGAGTTTTTGCACTTACTATTTCAACATCCTGTATAATTGACAGAGTGTAATATTTTCACTTCATTTTACAAGCAGTTTATAGCTAAACAATCGCCAAAAAGTCCAAATTAAACTATATTTGGCTGAGTTGCAGCGTCTCAAAGTTGGTGCTTTTTTAAGGTGTATCGTTTCAATTGACGCGTACTTTATTTAAAATGTGCTCTTTCAAAAAAAGAACTTTGTGACGTTGATTGTGATTTTCAAACAATATTGTTTTTTCGAATGAAGCGGGCTTTACACCACACGGAATGGGCCATAGACAAAATTACCGTTACTGGGCACGAAATAACCCAAATTGGTATGAACATCTGCATACATAGTTCCCAGAAAAAGTTAATGTTTTGGCTGGATTGTTTGCGGGACATGTAATGGGACCCTTTTTTATCGAGAGAAATTTGACCGTTAAACGTTATCTCCAGCTTCTTCGGCAACAAATAGTTCCAACAACAAACAATTTAACTTAACCTGGTTTCAGCAAGATGGAGCTCTCCCGCATATTACCCGTAAAGTTAGAGCATTTTTGGATGTTACATTCCCAAATCGATGGATAGGAAGAAGAGGGCCTATCGAATGGCCTTCACGGTCCCCCGATCTTTCGCCATTAGATTTCTTTTGGGGTCACCTGAAAAACAATGTTTATCGAAACAGATCCAATAGTTTAGAAGAATTAAAATTTTAAATGAAAGTGAGAGAATAACCAGGAAAATGGTGTTAAATAGCCCAAGACATTTTGGCGATAATTTATATCATTGTCAGTTAATAAATGGGCGCAATTTTCAACATTTATTAAAAAATAGAGCCGTTTTGTTAAACTGTTCTTTTTTAAAGTTAACTTATCAAATTCTTTTTTGTGTGTTTTGTAACTGATCAAAACGTCATGATATCTAGGAAACTAATGAATGTAGGCATAAAGTATGGTTAATAAAAAATGTTCTAAATGGACTTGACAATCAAAATAAGTAATAATATACCATTTAAAAAATATATATTTACCATTAGCCACAACTTTGTGAGCAACCCTGTATATTCCAATTTATTGCAGATATGTAGATTTTTAAAAGCCGTACAACTTTTAGACATTTTTTGATAACCTCTGTATATTTCGAAGTAAGCGACGGTTCTGGTAATTTTTCATAACCCTGTATATATGGGAAAACTGGTTTGATTTAATGTAAAATAACATTCACCATCATGTTAATGCTATTTATTCGTCTTCGACCTCGCGACCTTTCTGTTTTTTTAACGATTTTAATGACTTTTGGACTAACATTGGGCGTGGCACCCGGAAAAACGTCCGGCTCCACAAAACGTCCGGCTCCACCTGCGGCTAGTAGCACAACCACGGCACATGGTTGCAACACGGCACATATAACAACCAGCAATATCACTTCTTCTTTTTTCGCATCTGCGCAAGTCCGCGCGCAAGATATTCCTTGGTAGGAAATCCGTCAAACTGCCGCCAGCGGCGTCGTGATTTTACCACTGGGTATTTTATTGCTATTGGAGTTAAATCGAAACCATAGGCGTGTATTTGTCAAGTAATTGACATTGTGAGAGACGAACGTTGTTTATGACATTGTGAAATGCAAAAAGCCATGGTGTTTAAGCAATAAGAACTTGTACAAACCAGAGATATTCTTCCAAGAAGAATTTCTTTAGATTTCCTGCTCATACAACAAGGTATACATATATTTCATAACCCATTGATATTTGAAATTTTATATTACGGCTCTGTTAAAGGAAAATCATACTTATATTTCAAATCCAGCCCTGACTTTTCCTACCCAACTGACATTAGCAAGGTCAAATTTAATTTTTCGCCTGACAGGTCGAGTAATATTGCTGGTTGTTATATGTGCCGTGGCACACCTACGAGAATGTGCACACCTGAAATAACTGCCCACCCGGAAAAAAGATGCTGACGACGTCACTGATTATGCCGTAAAGCGACACTTATCCGTACACTTATGATGCGCCAGTTTAATGCCATATCCCAGATAAACCCACACCAGATGCATAAGATCGGCAAATTCTTCGCCAGCCAACTTTAACCTTGACGTGGCGGTTATACGCGGCCTGCACCAAATAATCTGGGTATGATTATAGAATTGTTCTTCAAAATTAAAATAGTTGGTCTGCACCAATTAAATGAAAACGTGTTTTGTTGGTGGACTGGTTCAGGAAGTAGTATATTGTGTAACTAGGGGGGAAAGCAAGAAATTCCCTTAATACGCTTTATTGTATGCCTATTTAAGGTTATTTTAAAATTGAAAATGTTTCTGTTATCCTAATATAGGGCCTCAAATAGTGAAAAAGTACATGCTACATTTGCCACATGACGTCATACGCGTGAGAGATCGTGTTAGTTTGTTTATTTAAATTTAAATTTGATCATAAGGTATCGGAATCCGTTCAAATGACTAAAATAAATTGGAACTAACTAAAACTAACCGAAAGTTGATTGAACGACTAACCAAAACTAGCCAAAAGTAACCAAAAGCATCAAAACGGGCTAAAACGCATCGGAACAGGTTACAAACATTAAAATAAGTTAAAACCAACCAAAACGAGCCAAATTTTAAGAACTAACCAAAACTAACCAAACGCATTAAATTTGATTAAAACATTTCGGAACCGATTCAAACGACTAATATAAATTGGAACTAGCTAAAAGTAACCGAAAGTTTATTGAATAAATAACCAAAACTAACCAAAAGCAAATAAAAGCACCAAAACGGGCTAAAATGTATCGGAACAGATTCAAAATATTAAAGTAAGTTAAAACTAACCCAAATTACCCGAATATTAGCGACTAACCTAAACTAACCAAAAACATTAAAACTGGTTATAACGTATCGGAACTGGTTCAAATGACTAAAATAATTTAAAACTAACTGAAATCAACCGAAAATTTATTGAACGACTAACCAAAACTAACCAAACGTATCCAAAAGTACCAAAAAGTGCTAAAACGTACCAGCACAGATTAAAAATATTAGATTAAGTTGAATTTAACCGAAGTCTGGCGACTAACGTAAATTGACCAAAAACATTTAAACTGGGGTTATAACGTATCGGAACCGGTTCAAATGACGAAACTAAATTGCAACTAACTGAAAGTAACCGAAAGCTGATTGAATGACTAACCAAAACTAACCAAATAAACTAAAATTGGTAATAACGTATAGGAGCCGGTTTAAATGACTAAAATAAATTAAAACTAATTGAAATTAACCGAAAGTTGGAAACGACTAACAAAAACTAACCAAAAAAAAACAAAAGCACCAAAAAAGGCTAATTTTCAGTTAATTTTAATTTATTTTAGTTATTTGAACCAGTTCCGATACGTTATACCCAATTTTAGTGTTTTTGGTTAGTCACCAAAATTCGGTTAATTTTGGTTAGTTTAAATATTTTTAATCTATTTCGATACGTTTTAGCCCGATTTGATGCTTTTACTTACTTTTGGTTAGTTGTTCAATCAACTTTAGGTAAAATTCAGTTAGTTCCAATTCATTTGAACCTGTACCGAGACGTTATAAGCATTTTTAATGTTTTTGGTTAGTGTTGGTTAGTCACCAAAATTCGGTTAACTTGGGTTAGTTTGAACTTACTTCAATATTTTAAATCTATTTCGATGCGTTTTAGCCCGTTTTGGTGCTTTTGGTTACTTTTGGTTAGTTAGTCGTTTAAACAACTTTCGGTAAAGTTCAGTTAGTTTTATTATATTTTATTCATTTGAACCGGTTCCGGTACATTATAAGCAATTTTAATGTGTTTGGTTAGTTTTGGCTAGTCACCAAAATTCGGTTAATTTAGGTTAGTTTCAACTTAACATTTGTAATGTGTTCTGATAAGTTTTAGCCCGTTTTGGTGCCTTTAGTTACCTTTGGTTAGTTTTGGTTAGTCATTCAATCAACTTTCGGTTACTTTCAGTTAGTTCCAAATTATTTTAGTCACTTAAACCGGTTCCGATATGTTATAATCAAATTTAATATTTGTGGTCTGTTTTCGTTAGTCGCCAAAATTCGGTTCGTTTTGTTTAATTTTACCTTACTTTAAGTTTTGTAACCTGTTCCGATAGGTCTTCGCCCGTTTTGGCACTTATGGTTAGTTATGGTTAGTGGGCCAATCAACTTTCGATTAGTGTCAGTTAGTTCCATTTTTTAGTTATTTGAACCGGTTCCGACACGTTATAATCAAATTTAATGTTTTCGGTTAGTTTTGGTTAGTCGCCAAAATCGGTTCGTTTTGATTAGTTTTAACTTACTTCAATTTTTGCAACCTGTTCCGATACGTTTTAGCCCGGTTTGGTGCTTTTGGTTAGTTTTGGCTAGTCGTGTAATAAACTTTCGGTTAGTTTCAATTAGTTCCAATTTATGTTAGTCATTTGAACCGATTCCGATACGTTATAAACAAATTTAGGTTTAAATAAACAAACTAACACGATCTCTTACGCGTATGACGTCATGAATGTGGCAAATGTAGCATGCACTTGTTCACGATTTGAGGCCCTATACTAGGAAAACAGAAACATCTTCAATGTTAAAATGCATTTTTAGATTGTCAGACATGCAGAATAGATTGGTTAAAACAAAAGTTCCGATATCATAATAATAAAAAAATTTACCATATGTGGCCAATATTCTGGCGGATACTGTATAACATTAGTTGGATTTAAAAAAGATTTAACTATAACATTGTATCTGCCAGTTTTCAGATTTAATTGAATTTCGTGCTCATTCGATTTTAGAATATGCAAAGAAGTGTACTGGAATGTGCATTAAACAACATTTATACATACCTTTCAGGATCGCGGGGTAATTTAAATAATGATTTTTCGCCAGCGCTTCTAGTAGAACAATTCCAATAAAGGCACTTATAACCAGGCATTTTTAACACAAATAAAATAAAGATTAATTATTTTTCGTAACACTCTCGGACTAAACCAAAAGACTCGCGTGGCTCGCGTTTAGAATCACACTAGAGCTTGCCCTGACTATTTCTTGGGATGGCTGGCCATCCCAAGGAGGCGGAGCTTTAAACGAATTCTTGTTTCATGCGTTAGGTGGGAGGTTTCGCATTTGGTGTGGGTTTATCTGGGGCCATATCATCAGAGCCATTCATGAGGTATTTATTTTGCCACTGCACTGCAATGACAACAACCAGTGGCACGCCACCTTAGAGTAGAATGGGGCAAAAGGACGCACATAACATATAATATAAAATATAAGTACATAAGCCAGAAATATTAAAGAAACCAAACGTTTATTTTTTAGCCTAACAGTACAACCTCTTAGGTACAAAAAGTGATATATTTCACTTGAAAAAATAAAAAAGAGTACCACTTAAAAAATAAATAGTGAGCCGACTCAAAATGGGATATTTGCCCCACTAGTGGGGTAAAAGTCTCAAACGTGTGGGGCAAAAGTCCCTCACAGATAAACATGAGGTAAACATTATAATAGTAACAAAGATAAAAACTGAAACAAAAAAACAACGAAAACAAAAATTCAAATATCATGAAAAAAGTAAAAAAACATTATTCACAACAGTTGCAAATACATTTTCCAATATTTTCATACGCGCTGCACTCCTCGTGCCATCACTTTGAACATTTTTCGCATTGAACCCAATCTTCTATTGGCGGATCGCTATATTTCTCCGAGCAACCAGGACATGCAAGTTCATCCGAAAACAAGATGTATGTGGCAAAACACCGCGCGGATTTTTGCCCCGTTAAGAAATGGGATTTTTGCCTCACAAGCTAAAAATATTTTTAAATTTACCGCCATTTTTTACCAAATGAGATCCGTGCAAATTCACTGTGTGTTACATACACTCACATGCCATAGATCATTACACTAATTGGTTTTTAAAATACAATAATAATCAACGATACAATAGCAATAGCTTATAAACAAATTCGCTAAAATTACATGCAAAGCGTATAAAAGTATAAATTACCTCATGGCTGCGAGAACACCGTGCTAGGCACCCAAGAAAACACTGGCCGATGCGTTTTGGTATTTTTCAGAACATATTGCGGCGGTGTCTGATTTTGCTTTTTCTCTTAGAAATTTTGATTTGAGACTATTGCCCCGCTCGTATTTTTGCCCCATTCGACTCTATATCTAATAGCATTTTATAATAATTATAAAATGCCAATAGTAACAATACAATTCGCGTCAACTCGTTGATAATGGCTTAAACACCTTGATATGATTAAAGTGTACGGATTCAATCGTAGTCTTTAAGAAACACAACAATGATAGTTTTAGTGTGCTTTATCCATCTTTAACTCAGTCGCAAAAAAGCAGTTCATTTCAATTTGTCAAATAAAAAAATTATAAATTATGTTTCATTCGCTTCCTTTCTGAAGTCGAGGTTGACACTGGATTATTGTCAATTATTCATTATATTTGGATCTTTATAGCATTACCTTAGCGCATCCAAGATCCATATGACAAAAAACTCATTAACCAGCACAACCCCCATTTTTCAACAAATACTAATTTAAGTTTTTTCTTCTTCATGCAGAAATCGATTTAGAGAAATCTATACTGGCGATCTCATGCACGAAGAGGCTCTCCTGGACTGGGTATTAAAGCTGAAAGACTCTGCTCCTGACGTTATCGAGAGTGTCGATAGGAAAACTTTGCAGGTGAAATATTTACCGAACTATTTAAACGGTTTTCTGTTGTTGCTTACGCGATCATAATCCGTTTCTTCTAGGTACTTATAAACGACGTCGAACATCTTGCCGTCCTGTTCTATAGCGATGACTGTGACGAATGCGACGAAATCCTCGAAGAACTGGAAACCATCGACGATGACACCGACAAACATGGTATGTCAAACCACATTTAAAAAAACCTCTGTTTATTCTTAATCGACTGTAAAGTTCATTGCAGCAGATATTTTCAACAGAATTGGTCCAAGAAATCCATATTTCTTCATTGCTTTAGGCAACTTGGAGTGTGACAAAATTACAACCTGCTATGCTAGATTAGTCGTTGAAATGTTAGGAAACCTATATCGTTCTTTTCTTAAAGGCACTGGATTGAAGCTTTCTATTTAACGCTATCTTTAACAATACTTCGATCATGGACACTTTCAGGAAATTTCGACCTCAATATTCAGAGCTTCCAGATTTTCCTGCAAGTTGTTATCATTGGACTTTTCTTTATTAAAGTGCTCTATACGAAAATTCTCGTTGATATGGAAGGGTCTGCTTAAATTAGATCAGTGTCTCGGAGCTTTCAACATCATCCTCAACATGCTTCTAATTTAGTGGAATCTAACATCTTCACTGGCTTTCCAGGTTTAACATTAATGAGCTTTCTTTTAGTCTTCATTTTAGGTTCAACTAACAGAGTGTTTGAATGTGCTGAATTATTCTGGGAATTATTATCTTTTTAATTTTCGTTCTTGGATTGTCTTGAGAACTTGATTTGGATTGAAAGGGCTCGAAACCTAACAAGATAGATTTTCAGAAGTTGTATCCATTCCACTCGAGGCAATTTTTAACAACATGAGGAAATCGGATTTTTGGAAATCTTCATTTTTGAGGCTCCAATTTGTTACAATTTTCCTCTGTCACTTGTTTAGGCGTGTCAAATATGAATAAAGTTTCCAGGAAATAAAGCAAATTTGATGCAATTTTCTTCGCACTGCTAAATGCTAAAGGGTGTCCGGAAATACCGTTCGAATAATGTCAGGAGTGATTCTACATAAGAAAACATAAACATTTTTTCCCGGAAATGCATAGTTTTCAAGATATAAACTTATTTGAAAAAATCGGTTTTTTATTAATATCTTAAATATCATTTTACTTATTTTGTTGAAATTCGGTAGTGTTATCTGTAATAATAAGGGGCTCATTTAGCCTTAATTATATTAAAAATATGAAGTCCAGTGGCGTTTCGTGGGGCGTCTTACCGAATATTATTGACAAAAGAAATGTGGAAACGCAACGTAAAGCAACTAAAATTACAACATTAGTAGAGTGCTATAGCCCGGGCTGATTCTCTTTGGGGAGTAGCCGGGGTCGATTCTCTTTGGGGGTATAGACGAGTTCAATTCTCCCTAGTGACCTTGAGATAGCCCACTTGACCTAGGGTGTATTCGACCTTGAGTGTCCTTAAGTTTTTTTTGAAGGTCACGTATATGACCTTGGGATTGCTCTAAGCGTGTGTGACCTTGAGCACTCTTGAGATCGTTTTGTGTGTCTTTTACCTTGAATCACATTGAGATAATTTGAATGCGCTTGAGTTTTTTGTTGAAGGTTGTGACCTTGGGATTGCTCCAAGTGTACCGGGTATCCCAAATTCGAACCTCATCATTGTGATCTCGGAAACTAGAAGAGATACGAGGTCGGTTAAATGGAAGCAAAGTTGCGCAGTTTGATGCTGACCAAAATGCCACCTTACTAGTTTAAAAATTCCGAACACTTCCGAATATTTTTAGAAAAACCGAATATTCGCGATTTCATTTTTATTTTTTATGACTCAATTTGAATAGATATAACAAAATAATTTTCACATTTTCATTGCTACTTTTTCTGTTCTTCAAGATATTATCAGATTTACCCTGGAATTGATTGCTTTTGGCTCCACAAATTATTGAATTTTGTTTGAATTGTTATAGAGCCACTTCGGCCCCGGCTCAAGAATGTAAACTGCACAAGTGCAAGTTTAGTGACCCTAATGAAATGTGTACCTAATTTCTTCGATTCGGTATCTATTCGGATACCGTTTTCAAGAAAAGCAAAAAACTAAAAATGAAAATGGTTAGCAAATACAATAAAACAGTAAAACGGTATCCGAATAGATACCGAATCGAAGAAATTAGGTACACATTTCATTAGGGTCACTAAACTTGCACTTGTGCAGTTTACATTCTTGAGCCGGGGCCGAAGTGGGTCTATAACAATTCAAACAAAATTCAATAATTTGTGGAGCCAAAGGCAATCAATTCCAGGGTAAGAATGAATCCTCCACAACAATATAGAACATATTTACATGTTATCAGATGTTATCAGATTTTCAAGCCGACGCCGACGTTTCGTTTTTGAGCTGCCATCATCGTTTTTTTAAATACGGCCCTGTATTTTTCATTAATCGATAATATATAACATGTTTGCATTTGTTTTGACCATTTTTGAAATATTTTATAATGAACATTTCACGATTTATACCTAAATGCCTATTTAATAAATAATTCATAATTCTTTATAATAATAATAAATTATGGAAAATCAATTTAGGAAAAAATATCTACAAGTGCTCAATATGTGCACCATTATTTTCAATACAATCCCTATAATCGATTTCTAATTTATTTACTGCGTTAACTATAAAATCTGGATTATACATATTTAAATTACTTACTTCCTCAACTATTCTTCGTTGTAAATGTGTTTAGTTTCTGCTCTTTTCGCTATTAGGTATCCCTAATCGCAGGGAGTAAGATCCGGGCTCTTAGCCGGCCACTCAATAGTTCCTTGTTTGCCTATCCACATTCCATATCGGTTATTAAGGTATTTTCTCACTGGAAAACTATTATGTGCCGGCGCACTGTCTCGATGCCATATGATATGATTATATACATGTATTGGTTGGTTTTCGAGTAAATCTTCAATTTCGTTAGCCAAGAAACTTAAATACCTGTTTCCTGTTAGGGACCCTTCGTAGAGTATTGGGCCAATTATTTGGTTGTTTAATATACCCGCCCAAATATGGATTGACTGGCGACCCTGAAATTTGATTTCAGAAATGGCTTGTTGGATTTTCTGTAGCCCAAACATGCGTGTTTTTTTCTACTGAAAATACCAGCAGTGCAGGATGTGGCTTCGTCTGTTCACACTATTTTTTTTTGAAAAAATCATTGTATTTATTTTTCTTTCGAAGCATTTCGCGGCAGTAAGCTACTCTGTTTATTTTATGAGTTTCTGTAAGCTCGTGAACAGGTAAAATTTTGTATTGATGGTATCCACAGTTTAAAGTTGAATAATTTTTTTTGTTGGTTTAAAAAAAACTAACATCTACAATTATAGCATCTACGTAATAGCAATAGTTACTATCAGATTAATAACAAATATTTAACGTTTATTACCTTGAAAATATAAAAAAATATCTAATTCGTCCTCTTCATTTGGAGTGACAGTCCGCTTCTTTCGTTGCCTGAAACATCTTTCTATATTTTTGAAAGTATTCCTCGAAGGAACGGGCATTCCAGGATGACTGCGATTATATTCTCTTCTTGCCTGTGTAGCATTATTATTATTTTTATAGAATAATCGTAGCATTTGGCACTTTTCTTCGTCGCTGTAACCCATTTTTTACAGAGAAGCATTAAGATGTCACCAGAGATAAATAAGTATCTAAAGAGAGATTGCCGAATGATACGGAAGTTTTTAAGACCGCTTATTCATTGCGCATTCCCGAGGAGTGTTGCGTTTGGTGGCAATCGTTGAAACTAAAATTTTGAACAGCTTACCCACCTGTGAGTCAGCGTGACATTTGATTTGAATTTGAATCTCGATCAAAAGTGATAAAATATTTTAATTATTTAATTTGTTAACAACGGGTAATACTTTTGTGCCTGTTAATATTTGCTTAAATAGTGTGGTTTATTTTTAAGTAAAGTTGAAACAATTAAAGCGTAAGTATAATGTCTCTGAAATTCTATAGTTCGCAGTTAATATAGGATAGGCTTACAGAACATTCGTTGATTTTTTCGGCGGGAACCTTTTTGCTTTTTATTGTTAAAAGAGAATGTAGACCAAAATATCTATTGTAACTGGAATATGGCCTTAGAAATAATCGAATACGATATATTTCCGCTACCGCGGTACATTTCTTATGTCTTTGCATTAACCAAATATTTTGAAGACCAAGCAAATAATATTGCATTTCTATACCATACTTAGCTGATAGTTGCCGCTAGAGGATGTTTGTTCCAAATTATACAGTGAGTAGCAAATTTTTTGTAAAATTGGCGTTGTCCAGAATTTATTTTTACTCTCTCGCGCATATAGGGCTATAGAGAAAATATTGAAATCGTCCAAAATATCGAATTTATTTTTTTTGCAAATCTCGACGAATCATGACCCCTAGAGTCCTAAAAACATAAAATTTTGAAAAAAAAAAACAGTTTTGTATATCCCCAACACCTAACTTAGAATTACTTTTGCACAATATGATTAGATTAGTGTCTAAATAGATAAATTCCATTAAAATTATTTGGCGCAAATGGTTTATAAATTTAAAAAACAATACATTTATATAAAATATGTTGGAGATTTATTAAATAATTACCTCTAGGTATCTCTAAAATATTTAGTATATCCCAACACCTAACATTGACATAATTTTGTACAAAATTATTAATGTAGGGTCTAAATAAGCAGTTTCAACTGAAATTACTTGGCGCAAAAACCAAACTTACCAAAAGTTACTAATGCATAGTAATACCTATTATGAAAAATGATCGGTAAATTTTTACTTTGCGCACTTTTCGAATTTTGCAATTTTCTTTGTGTGACATGTATTAGATAGTATTAGAAGTATTTTGTGACACTTTACATATTGTGCAAAGCTCTTTTGACGCCAAATATTGAAAAAAAATCACTGGCTGTTTAGTATCCCAATATATTTTAACGCGAAACACTCCTAATTTTACTTTAATTATGAAAATTTACTTGCAATGTTGTCACACTTGACTAACATTCTTGATTTTCAAGTAGCTAAATGTCTCAGGTCAGGTGCATATTTCAAAAAGTGGAACTAAAAAAGTACCAAAGTAAAGAGACAAGCGCGTTACGCGCGCTTGTATAGCTTAAGGGATGGTATGGCCACAGACTAAAGAAAATCGGAAAACTCATTCCTCAGATACTTAATAGACCATCTTCGTGAATCACCCTGTATATATCTTTTGAATTATAAATCATTTATGCAAAATAATTTTATTCAAAAATATCTATTTAGATAAGTACTAACTTATTCATACTTTACAAAAACTTGGTCAAAATTGGGTGTTGGGGGGGATATAGTAGTAAACAAGTACCAAGAAAATGTGTGTCTATGTGGGTGTCTGTGTGTACGTCTGTCTGTCACACAACTTATCTCCAAAACCGTTAAGTCGATTTCGACCAAAATCGGTATTTGGAAGTTTCTGGTGAATATATCCAGAACTTTTTTTCAGTTTTTTTCTCCTTAAAATTAAGGGTAAGTAGTTTATATGAAGAAAAAAAAAATCAAAATTCTCTAACGATTTTATGTAAATTTTTTACATGTTTACCATTTAGTAAGACTAATCACGTAGATACTGCACCATTTTTTCCGGGAAAAATCGGTAAAGGCTACTATACACTTGGAACAAAAGTGGAAAAAAATCGATTTTATCGATAACGGCTTTAACGATGTTATTCACTCTGTACTTATTTACCAATTAGTAAGGGAAATAATTATGCATTTGTTTAGTTTTCCTAGGAAAAATAAGATAAAGCCACTTTACTAGTGGAAACATTCATCTTCCAATTTTTCCTAGTTTTGTGGCGGAACTACCTATGTTCCATTTTTTTTTAGTTCTGTGGCAGAATCATATGAGCGAGAGAGAAAGTATGTGCGGCCTTGCCGTACCGTCTGTTTAATGTTGTTTTCTTTTTAGTTAAGTGTTATACAAAGTCTGACCCTGGCCAATTCGTATTCTTACTGATGTTGAAGTCCAAACCCTACTGTCATAAGTTGGATCCACACTGATTGATGCAAAACTCTTAGTCCTTATTTCCTGTTTGGCTTCCAATAGAAATAATGTAGGCGCATACTTTCAGACTAAAGTTGAAGAGATCGATATTCAATGGGAAAATGAACAAAAGTACGAAATATTCGTATTATAAGGAATCCTCAACCATCTCTTGAGCCCCATATATTACGTAACATAATAAGTATAGTATAGCCTAGATTATTTTTCTAATTTCTGGAAATCTTTTTTGCTGTAATCCATGTACAGAATAATAATAGGTAATAATTTTAAATATAGTAATTGTGTGGTCAGAGACTAGTTTTAAAAAAATGTAAATTTTTCGTTATCAGTGTTCTACACCCCTGGCTAATGGAGGTACAAATAAACACTTTTTTATTGTTCCTGAAAATAATTCGAAAAAACGCGAAGAATGGCTCCAGATTATGATGAATTTAAATGATAAGTCGACTAGAATGTATTTGCGTGGAGACCATTTTGAAGATAAAAACTTTGCAGATTCGTCACAAAGGAGATTAACTAGCTTTGCGGTACCCTTTTTTAAGCTCCGAATCAAAATTATCAGTGATATTCTAATTAGACTTCCTCACACTTCCCACAATGTTCCCCATATAACCCAACCTCCTCCATCCACAAGTACATGTAATCCTTGTTTTATAGAAACTGTTCTATAAGGGCTAATCCTCCTGAGAACCCACATTTCACTTTTTTTCGGTTTTTGAGGTTTAGATTAAAATAAAAATTATATATATTTATTATAATCAAATGTGTTTTATTTAACATTAATAAACTTCCCTATTTTATAATATAAAAAGGGAACAATCTTCCTTAAAAGAACGTTGTTTGTTTAACACCTAATGTATGCTTAAAAATTAAATTATACGTTATAATATTACAAAGTCGCATCACAAAACTTTCGTCAAATTTACATAATTATGCATAAAACCTTTGAAATATTTAAATGTGCCTATACTAACTAGGTACTTTGCTTCTAAAAAAAATCTTTTTTAGGTGCTTTTTACCTCTACGTTCTTATGTAAGCTCTAAAGTTGTGTTTCAAATATCAGAAACACCTTCATTTTTCTATAGGGGCAAAACATAATCGAATATATTTGAAATAATGACAAAAACGGAAAAATTATATGCGAATTTTAATAAAACCGTATTCCGAAATTATTGAATTTGCAATTTTTACTGAATTTTCATTCCGACACATAATTTTTGGCAGATTTTACGGGTAAAGTTCGCCAAGAAAAAATGATTCGGAATGAAAATGCATTAAAAATAGCAAATTTAATCATTTCGGATCACAGCTTAAATAAAACAATAATTTTGAATATGGCGCCATACAGTCGGTAAGGAAATAATTTACATTACCGACCCATAAACACAAAAACAGTTATCTGTAATACCGATCAACCCATATGTAATTCTTCCCGAGGATACGGGCGGCGCTAGTGAAAACTGTCTTAAAAAAATATCATTGATTCGGCAATCTCTCTTTTTTTTATTTTATCTCTGGATGTCACCTTTGAAATGACAATGTGCGCGTTTGTTCGTTCATGACAATTGTGATTTATTAAACACGCAAGTAGATGTAAATCGTGAAATATGTATTATCAAATATTTCAAGAACGATCAAAACAAATGTAGACATATTATATATTTTTAACATCAGGACGAAAAGATCCTTCATTTTAGCGAACAATATACAGGGTGTTCCATTTAAAAAAATAAACATCTGGTACTTTTTGACAGTTCTAGGATGGTTATTTGTTTTATCTGATTACGAATTCTGGAGGTTTAGGAAAAATCCTGTAACTTTTGCATTTGAAGTTTTTTTCTATCTCGGAAAATAAAGCCTGTGGGTGGGTGTTAAAATATGAGGAATAACCTTGTACTTTTCTACTTTTTAATTAAAATATCAAAAGTCAGTGTTTTCATTTCTTTTATTGTTAAAACTAAAATCTGTATTTTTTAATTTGGGATGCTTAAGTTTAACACTCTTGGCATGGGGGGGTCAAAACTTAAAACTGAAATCTACATGTTAATTAAAAATATACAATTTTATTGGGTATATTTGGTATATCAAATGGATCTAATTCTACGACTTGAGCATTACGTTTCAGACATACTTCTGGTAATATGATTTGATACAATCCTTTTTTGCATCTATGGCATTTCAAATCATATTTTGAATACCTAAAATAGCACACATGGCATAATGTCACTTTAGTTAAAGGTTACTGGTTAAAGTAGTTGTTCACACTCTGCATGTTAATCTAAAATTTACAATTTAATTGGGTATATTTCTAAGCACACGCATTTTATAAACACAAATATTTACAATAAGGAATTTTTTAGCTAATAAAATCATAACTAGTAACCTAAAATACATAATTCACTTAATAATAGATTTTAGAAAAATAGAAATCTAACCTAACCTATAGAGGGAAAACTTCATATACAACTACATACAACTACTGGCATTTCAAATCATATTTTGAGTACCTAAAACATAGTACACATGGCATAATGGCACTTTAGTTAAAGGTTAAAGTAGTTGCTCAAACTTAAAACTAAAATCGGCATGTTAATCTAAAATATACAATTTAATTGGGTATATTTCTAAGCACACGTATTTTATAAGCGCAATTATTTAGAATTGAATAAGTAATTTTTTTAGCTAATAAAATCAGAACTAGTAACCTAAAATACATAATTCACTGAATAATAGATTATAGAAAAATACAAACCTAACCTAACCTATCGAGGGAAAACTTCATATACAATTACATACAACTACATACAAACTACATACTACATTCAACCATTTCATCATTGTGCTATATAATTAACTAACTTTTTCTCTCCGATTTATTACAAGGAAAACATGCATTTTCTGGAGTTAAAATGAAAAGAGGTTTCTACATACAGCACAATGAAGATCACTCACTCTCCGGACAAATGCTCTCTTATAGTGGCAGTTGACATGCTCTACATCTACATGACCTGCAACTTAAACAGAAAGCAAATGTCCCGCATTCATCCGATACCATCTTACTATAACTTTGAATTACATACACATCCTTATAAAACTGTTTCTAATATCACTCGCACTTTTACACACAAATCACCCTCAAGTACAACACTATCCAATTCTCCTTCCACATCAGCTCCTTCGTCGTCGCTTTCAGCATCATCATTTTCTCTATTATCATCTTCCCAAGGCGCCGCGGCCATTTGGATCTATTTTTAATAGTATTAGTCGTCTTCTATGGGTAGATGTCAGGTAGGTTCCATTCCCACGGCTATATCGTTTTGGCAATAAGGGCGAGTGTTGCAGTTCCTGAAGGATTAATCGAATGCGGGGGTTTGAGATATAAAAACGCTCCAGAATTTTATATAGGCACTCACTAATTTTCTTTTAAAGGTAAAGAGCGTTACGCTGGCAGTGTGTTCATAGGTCACTTATTTTATTTGGAAAATAATCAACTTCCAATTTGTCCATATAAGAGAAAAAACCTTGAAGCAGTCTATATAACTTTGAACTGCTTTATACACAACTATTCTCCCAGTTTACCAGTCAACATAGTCTTTTTTGTTTTTCATTGTACCAGTGTAAGAGTTAGTTAAGTTTGAATTGAAGAAGCGGTCGTGGCTCGTGAAGTGGAAGAATAAGTGGTCGATTACGATCAGATTCTAAATATAACGGCGCTTGGGAAGATGATAATAGAGAAAATGATGATGCTGAAAGCGACGACAAAGGAGCTGATGTGGAAAGAGAATTGGATAGTGTTATGTTGTGATGTGTGTGTAAATAAACTAAGTCCGAGTGATATTAGAAATAATATTAGTGATAAGGACGTGTGTGTAATTCAAAGTTATACTAAGATTGTATCGGATGAATGGGGGACATTTGCCCTCTGTTTAAGTTGCAGTGCAATCCACTTGCACTATGTGGGGCGAGGTCATGTAGATGTAGAGCATGTCAACTGCCACTATAAGAGAGCATTTGTCCGGAGAGTGAGTGATCTTCATTGTGCTGTATGTAGAAAACCTCTTTTCATTTTAACTCCAGAAAATGCATGTTTTTCTTGTAATAAATCGAAGAGAAAAAGAGTTAGTTAATTATATAGCACAATCATGAAATGGTTGAGTGTAGTATGTAGTTTGTATGTAGCTGTATATGAAGTTTTCCCTCGATAGGTGAGGTTAGATTTTTTCTAAAATCTATTATTAAGTGAATTATGATTTTAGGTTACTAGTTCCGTAGTAAATATTTGCGCTTATAAAATATGTGTGCTTAGAAATATACCCAATTAAATTGTATATTTTAGATTAGCATGCAGATATTAGTTTTAAGTTTGAACAACTACTTTAACCTTAACTAAAGTGCCATTATGCCATGTGTGCTATGTTTTGGTTATTGAAAATATGATTTAAAATGCCATAGATGCAAAAAAGGATTGTATCAAATTACATTACCAGCAGTATGTCTAAAATGTAATGCTCAAGTCATAGAGTTAGATACATTGGATATACCAAATATACCCAATAAAATTGTATATTTTTAATTAACATGTAGATTTTTAGTTTTAAGTTCTGAACCCTCAATGTCAAGAGTGTTAAACTTAAGCATCTCAAGTTAAAAAAAATAGATATTTTAGTTTTAACAATAAAAGAAATGAAAACACTGACTTTTTGATTTTTTAATAAAAAATTAGAAAAGTACGTGACTTAGATTTAAGAACGAGCCCAAACCCCGTGAAATATGGTAGCTTTATATATGACGAACTCCCAATAGGACTGTATTTATTCACATTAACTTCCAAGTAAGTGATTTTCTGTAAAGCCCAACCTGAAATTAAACCAATATATTATTGTGTGATGTAATTAGAAATAATAGTTGACAATATATTTCTGAAAGTTCCAAGGCCAACTCAAAGGCATTCAAGGTCAAATGTGCGATCTTCAACAAGACAATAACTGTTCTCTGCATTATTAAACGCAGACATTCAAGGTCAAATATGTGATCTTCAAATATCCGCAACGATACTCGAGGTCGATAAGCTTGAAATTATCTCAAGGGCACACAAAGTCAAGTTGTATGTCCTTAACTGACTTTCAAACATCATGAACAATAACCCTCTGCAAACAGTCCCAAGTGCGTTTAAGGTCATGCACACTTGGAGCAATCCCAAGGTCATATGCATAACCATCAACAAAAAACTCAAGCGCATTCAAATTATCTCAATGTGATTCAAGGTAAACGACACACAAAACAATCCCAAGGGTGTTCAAGGTCAGACACGCTTGGAGCAATCCCAAGGTCATATGCGCGACCTTTAACAAAAAAACTCACATTCAAGGCCAAAGTCATTCAAGGTCGAATACACCCAAGGCCAAGTGGGCTATCTCAAGGTCACCAGGGAGAATTGAACTCGACTGAGCTTCAAAGAGAATCGACCCCGGCTACCCCCCAAAGAGAATCAGCCCGGGCTATAGCACTCTACTAACATTTTTGCTTCTGGAATTGTTTTCTTATCTTGTTTATTACATTTCCAAACTTTCTTAAAGAAATTGATTTTTTTATTAATACCTTGACCTTGAATATACTTTTACCGATTTTGTTGAAATTTGGTAATGTTATCTGTAATAATAGGGGGCTCATTTAGTCTTAATTAGATTAAAAATATAAAGTCCAATGGCGTCCCGGGGGCGTCATACCGAATATTATTGACAAAAAAAATGTGCGTCACTGACTGACTTTTTTAAATATTTTATGTTTTTTTCGAATTAAGCAACTAAAAATACCACATTTTTGTTTCTTGAATTGTTTTCGTATCTTGCTTCGTTTTCGAGAAAAAAGAATAAAACCAGTTTATCATATTTCTAAACTTTTTTTTTTTTAAATCGATTTTTTTAATTAACATCTTAAATATACTTTTACCGATTTTATTGAAATTTAGTAGTGTTATATTTAATAATAAGCTCATTTAGTGTTAATTAGATTAAAAATATAAAATCCAGTGGCGTCCCGTGGGGCGTCATACCGAAAATTATTGACAAAAAAAATGTGTGCTACTGACTTTTCGAACGTTTTATTTTTTGTTTCGTATTAAGCAACTTAAAATACAACATTTTTATTTCTTGAATTGTTTTCGTTTTCGAAAAAAATATACAAATATTCGGTATGATGCCTCCTGAGACGCCACTGGATTTCATATTTTAAATCTAATGAAGGCTACATGAGCCCCATATTATTACAAACAAGACTACCAAATTTCAACAGAATCGGTCAATGGATATTTAAGATATGAATAAAAACCGATTTAAAAAAAAGTTTGGAAATGTAATAAACTGGTTTTGATTTTTTTTCTCGAAAACGAAGCAAGATACGAAAACAATTCAAGGAGCAAAAATATTATATTTTTCCTTGCTTAATACGATAAAACATAAAATGTTTAAAAAAAGTCAGTGGCGCACATTTTTTTGTCAATAATATTCGGTATGATTCCCCCCGGGACGCCACTGCACTTTATATTTTTAATCTAAGTAAAGCTGAATGAGCCCCTTATTATTACAGATAATATTACCAAATTTCAACAAAATTATTAAAAGGATATTTAAGATATTAATAAAAAACCGATTTTTTTTAAAGTTTGACACTCTGTATCTTGGAATCTATGCATTTTCGGACCCAGGTTCATATGAAAATTTTTTCATGTTTTCTTATGCAGAATCACTCCTGAAATTATTCGAACGGTATTTCCGGATTAATAAAAATATTACATAATTATTAAGAAACAAAAAACTTCTTTCAGGCTTTAAAACATTATTGACGAAAGTATTCCTATTTATTAGGTATTCAATTCGTGAAGTCGAAAGATGCGAAATTGGCATCCGAAATCGGAATATTTAGCTTCCCCGCTCTGGTCTACTACGAAACGGGGGTCCCCATTATGTACGATGGTAAGAAACTTAAAAAAGAAAAGTAGATTTAAGAAGAATATTACCTGTAAGTAAATATTTCAGCTCATTCCATTAAAACTGGACACATATTTATTTTTGTATTTTTTTAAGATTTAATTTTAAATATTAGCAATAAAACGTCAGGATAATGTTATACAATTATTTTATAGGGAATCTTAAAAACGAGGACAAGGTATTGGATTGGCTTGTCGAGCAGAAAAGTAAGAACCTTATCTAACATTTCCTTTTTCAGTTTTACTATTTTTTCTATGTTTCTCTTGCCTTATTTTCCGTATCCATCTTAACCACATTTTGTAACGGCGTTTTAAACATCTAAATTAATTTTTTACGTACATTTCTACATGTTCTTTATGAAGCGAGATTTTTCAATTTTTTTTTATATGTTTTAGTTTAACAACGTTGTGACTTTCAGTACAATAGTAATTTTGAAAATCAGTTTTTCGAATAATGTTATAATTGATTTCAGAAATGTACTTTAAAAGCATCTGTAACATTCGGATATTATTATTAATTTTTTAATTGGCTTTCAAGCTATACTAAGGCTAAAGTGCGAGGTGCGTTTTTTGCATGATAGAGTTATTTGTAATTGTTAAGAAATTAGGGTTGCTCAATTAATACGTTTCATTACAGTTCACTCATTAACTATTTTTATACATTAATATATTGCTTGATCAAGCATATACGGTAAAATAGTTTTTTAAATATTTATACTAACATTTTAAATTGACAAAATAATAAAGTATGAAAAAAATTACCTACTATTATTTTTTGATATTGAAAGGTGCTCTATATATTATTCAGATAACGTGCAATAATTATTGAGCAATCCTATTCGTCCACGGTCCTCGAGGTTGCATGTGCTGTCTCATTTTACTAGGTAATGATAGCGATGATGATGATGAAGATAACGATAGCGACGACGACGAATCGGACGAAAACGACGATGGAGACGACGACGACGACTCTGACAAGGACGAAACGCAATCTTTCTCAGAGTTGATTAAGAGCTTTTCAGGTAAAGAGGAGGAAGCGGGACGAATAGCATCGGAATTTTGAGGTTACGATTTGGTTATTTCTTGTTGATTTACTGTAAACAATGGTTTGGCGGATTGAGTTTCTAAAGGTCTGTGACGAAATTTAACAACTGAATTAGTTGAATAGTAAAACTATTACCTCAGCGGATTTTATGCCTAAAATATGTCAGGCTTTAACAGTGGTAATTGTAATCCAATTTCTATAGTTTGGCCTGAGGTTTAAAGAACATATAATGAAGAGATAAAAAGGTTAAACAGCTTACCTAGAAGGCACTAGGTATTGCCAATCATAAAAAGAAGAATCTTTTCAAACCGAAACATTGGTTCAGGCCAGTGATGTCAGTTTTAAGAAATTTTCCCTAGGTATTTTTTAGCTTGACAGAGATAAAGGTAATTCTTGTTTTTTGATAGAAAAATAATGAAAATTGTTGCCTTATTTTTTACATATTTTATTAATAATTACAAAAGCAAAACTCGGTAAAATTAAGTCAAGTAATATATTAGCGACAGGGACATTTATGGAATGAGGCACCTGATAGGATTGACCTAGATAAATTTTCTTTACGTGATTGCGAGCTTTTGCTTTATCCCAGCGTCTATGTCCAATCGTTTGCTTTAATTAATATTTATTATATTTTAATTTGCTCTGTTTGTTGAAAATGTTGAGATACATACATCGTATGTTAGGCCTACAGACCTGCCCTCTTGAGGCATCACAACGACAGCCAGGGGAAGCCACAAAACGGTGGAACAAAGAGCTGGGAGAACTCAAGAGGACAGCGAGAAAATCTTTTAACAGAGCAAAAAGAACCAGAACTCAAGCCGACTGGGAGCAATACAGCACCAATCTGCGGGTGTTTAAAAAACTAGTAGGAAGAAAACAGAAAGAGGCCTGGAGGGCCTACTGTGTGGAGATCGAAAATCACTCACAGACTACACGGCTCTACAAAGTCCTCGCAAATGACAAATATCGCGACCTAGGTGTACTAACAAGGGAGGACGGCACTAAGACCGCTAACCTACAAGAGAGTCTTGAACCCATTTCCCTGGTTCGTCGGCAACAGACGATAGGAACTGGCTAGACGAGACAAACTTTCAACCTACTGATTTGGACTGGCAAGATGCCAACCAAATAGTTAGTGAAGACAAAATACGATGAGCAATACTAAGCTTCTCACCCTTCAAATCTCCAGGTACCTACTGACGGCATCCGTCCAGCTCTACTACAGTGAGGCTTGGACGAGTTACTGCCACACTTGGGAAAGGTGTTCTAGGCATGACTAGCGCTGCGCTACATACCGAAGGCATGGAGAAAAGTAAGAATGGTGTTCATACCAAAAGCAGGAAGGATGGATGGATTACACTGTCACCAAAGCCTACCGACCAATCAGCCTAACATCCTTCGTGCTAAAAACTCTGCAGAAGGTGTGTGAGCGATATTTGAGGGACTGCGTACTGACCAGCCGACTGCTGCATCCCAACCAACATGCGTACACTACGGGAAGATCGACCGACACGGCCTTGCATTCAGCAGTGAGCCGGATCGGGAGATAGCTGGACAATAATGAGTCCACCTTAGGTGTATTTATTGATATTGAGAGTGCTTTTGATAAAACCCCCTTTGTCTTAACAAACAGGGGCATCCCTCCTGCTGTCAGTGGCTAGATTTTCAACATGCTCTCAAAGAGACGCGTGCAAATAAAGGTGGAAGACACTGTAGTGGGAGGCATCGTTGTCAGAGGCTGCCCGCAGGGAGGCGTTCTGTCGCCACTGCTATGGAACCTTGTTCTCGACAGCCTCTTGCATCACGTCAACTCAGATTGATTCTACACCAATGCATATACAGACGATCTTACGATACTGCTCAATGGAAAGTTCGAAAGAGTTCTATGCAATCGAATGCAGAGTGCCCTTCGCTTAGTCGAAGAGTGGTGTGGGGAACACTCCCTCTCTGTACACCCCAGGAAGACGAAGATGGTGAACAGTGCCGCAGGACCGTGGGTAAAACCTGAGGGATGAAACCCAGGGTCGTAATGTGGATCTATACTGCCATCATAAGATCTATGATTGCTTATGTGGCCGTAATTTGGCGGCCTAAGAGTCAACAAAAAAACGGCAATGCTTAGGCTCAGTCAGGTGAGAACAACCCCAACCAGAGCCATGGAAGTAATGTGCCTGCCTCTCCTAGATATTTATCTAAAGGAGGTGGCTGTGACTACATTGCTAAGGCTCAAAGTCGTTTATGTGCAACCCAGCATGGAATGTGGAGAGACTAGACGCCACCTGTGGGAAGAGTCTTCCGACTGCCACTACTGCGGGCCAGTAGATAATCATGTTACTACCCAAGCAAGCAAGCGAGGACCATGAACGCGAGAAGGAAAATAAACATAGGTTGCTGGAATGTCCAAACAATGTATGAATCGGGCAAAGCAAGCCAAGTTGCGACAGAGATGGGAAAATATGAAATAGAGATACTGGGACTGAGCGAGACAAGATGGATTGGTCGCGGGAAAACAAGACTTGCAATGGGAAAAACAATAATTTATTCTGGACACACAGAGGAAAATGCAAAGCATGCCGAGGGAGTTGCCTTCATGATATCACGCACAGCAGCAGACTCATTGATGGAGTGGGAAGCGATATCTGAAAGAATAATAACTGCAAGATTCAAAACCAAGTTCGTAAACACCACAATAATAAATGCATATGCCCCAACAAATGACAAAGAAAAAGCACTCAAAGAAGATTTTTATGAGCAACTACAAACGACACTTGCAAAATACAAGAAATAAATAAACGAGATATACTCATACTAATGGGCGATATAAATGCAAAGATAGGAGCAGACAACACAGGGAAGGAACGTGTAATGGGCAGAGAAGGGCTTGGAACGATGAACGAAAGTGGCGAAATGTTCACAGACTTCTGTTTATTTAATAACCTGGTTATTGGTGAAAGCATATTCCAACATAAGGAAATACACAAGCAAACATGGACATCACCCGACAACCGTACACGCAACCAAATCGACCATATTGCAATCAGTGGCAAGTGGAGACACTCGCTACTACATGTCAGGGCAAAACGCGGAGCAGATGTAGCATCGGACCACACTCCAGTAAGGGGAATAATACAAATCAAGCTAGCAGTCACAAGAAATAAAAACAAGATAGAAAGAAAGAGATTCAACACACAGTGGCTGAGGAACAAGGAAAGTAAAGACAAATTTGGAACACGCCTGAAAATGAAATATGAAGAAACACAAAATGAAGAAAACGCAGAACAAAAAGAAGAAGAGGAAACAGGAAGACAGGAAAGTAATATAAAGGAACAGTGGAAAAAGCGCAAGAAGATATATCTTGAAACAGCCGAAGATATACTTAAAATTCGAAAGAGAGAAGACAAGGAATGGATGTCCGAAAGAACATGGAAGAAAATTGAAGAACGCAAAGAATTAAAAAACAGAATACTATCAACAACAAACGAAGAAACAAAACAAATGCTACAGGCAGAATACCGCAACAAACACAAAGAGGTTAAAAGGGGTGCAAGATCACACAAACGGATCTACCAGGAGAAAATGCTAAACGAGGCAGAGGAAGCGGCAAAGAAAAATAACATGAAGGAACTCTATGATATTACTAGGAAAATGGCTGGGTTGGGAAGAAGGTCGACAAACCAAATACGAGATAAAGATGGAAATATCATACGCAGTGAATACGAACAAATAAACAGATGGAAAGAATACTTCACAGACATACACAACACTGAAAACCCTACCCCAGTGATAGATGAAGAAGAAAAAATCAGGGAGACTCTCAACATAAACACACAAGAGATTACACGCAAAGAACTAAAAGGAGCAATCAGCAAGATGAAAAATGGAAAAGCTCCGGGCATTGACAACATTACAGCAGAGTTAATCAAAGCCGACATCGAAACTAGCACAGATATAATACATACACTGGTAAACCAGATCTGGCAAATCGAAGAGATGCCACAGGAATGGAAGACAGGGCTTATAATAAAACCCCCAAAGAAAGGCGATATCACAAAGTGGGAAAATTGGAGAGGCATAACATTGTTATGCACCATCAGCAAAATACTAACGTGCATAATGCTGGAACGAACGAAAGAAGCAATCGACCAGTCACTAAGATAAAACCAAGCAGGGTTTAGAGCACGGAAATCATGCATCGACCATATCTGTACACTGCGAATAATCATAGAGCAGTCAATTGAGGTGAACAACAGGTTATACCTAAACTTTATAGACTTCCAAAAATCCTTTAACAGTGTAGACAGAACAAGGATGTGGAAAATATTAGAAATATACGGAATACCAGGTAAGTTCCTTCGCATAATGAAGCAATTCTATAATAACTACACAGCAAAAGTTGCTCATAATGGGAGTGCATCAGACCCGATACAGTGGGGTGAGACAAGGGTGCATTCTGTCACCAACTCTTTTTCTAATACTAATCGATTGGGTCATGACAAAAGCAACAAACAATAGAACGGGAATACAATGGACCCCCTTCACACAACTAGAAGACCTGGAATTCGCTGATGATATTTTTCTATTATCTTCAAAACAAGAACACATGCAAGATAAAACGGAAAAAGTAGCAAGAGAAGCGGAAAAACTGGGCCTGAAAATAAACAAAAAGAAAACAAAAGTCATCAATATCAATGTGAATAGGCCAAATGACATCAGACTAGACGGGGAAAATATAGAAAGAGTACAAAAGTTTTGCTACTTGGGAAGTATAGTGGACAAAGATGGAGGCACAGAACAAGACATTAAATCACGGATAGGTAAAGCACAATATGCCTTTCACATATTAAAAACAACATGGAACTCAAATGAATTATCTCTAAGCACCAAAATAAGAATATTCAACACGAACGTTAAAAGTGTACTCTTATACGGAGCAGAAACTTGGAAGGTTACAAAAAAGACAACATCCAAAATACAGGTTTTTTATAAACAAATGCCTCAGGCAAATACTAAGAATCAGATGGCTGGATAGAATAACAAACATTTAGAAAGCGAAAATGGAGCTGGATAGGCCACACTCTAAGGAAACCACAGAGGGATATAACTAGACAAGCGCTAGAATGGAGTCCAGCTGGCAAGAGGAAGCGTGGAAGACCGAAGGAAACATGGAGGAAAAGCGTCCATAGAGAACTCAACACGCTTAATAAAACATGGAACCAGATTAAGGTCGAGGCCCAAAACCGAGTGAGGTGGAGACATGCCGTGAATGCCCTATGTTCCAATGGGAATGAAGAGGATTAAGTAAGTAAGTAAGTACCCAAGAGTATGTTCTTGAGGAAATTGAGTTACTTCGCCAAGAAATTAAAGATGTATTAAACGAATTACAAAATCAAACTAATGAAAGATTGAAGAACCTAGATAAAAAAAAATGGACGGTGTTGAAAACACAAATATAATCAATGATCTAGAGAATCTTAAAAAAAAATATGTAATTTAGAAGGATGGAAAATAATGATAAAAAGTTAATAAATATTGATGTAAGAGCTAATAGCTTTATTTATTCGACGAAATGGGGAGTGTCAACAACACAATAGATAAGTTTGGTCTTCAGAAGGTAGTTCGTGATGGCGGAGTTCAAGTTTTGCATGGTGGTGCGTCAGGAATAGGATCCGATAATAAATTTAATATTGTGGGAAAGCGTTTAATTAGTGGTGCAAAACCGGAAACTAGTGATTATGCTACTAACAAAAAATTTGTTTGCGAGGAAATCCATATTTTGCACATAGAGTTAACAGAAACAATCAACAAAATATCTAAAGCTTGTAATAAAAATTTGATAAGTGTTGATGACAGAATGGACACATTTGAAAATAAAAGAAAAGGCTATGATGCACGAAAAGAAAATATTGGGGGGAAAATAACTAATTTGGAAAAGAGAATGAAAGAAGACACGAAAATATTGTTGATAATTGAGGCCAATAATATCATTGCAGCTAGGAAAATAAGAATATGACAACAGTTACAGTGGAAAAAGGGGCTATCATTATTTTTTCTAGTGTATTGGCCCATGAACCCCACTTTTTCACTCGAAATCGACTATATTTATACCCAAGTAGAAGTCTGTCACTAAATAGTTTCACAGAATTATTGGATACAAGTGTTGTACTAATAGACATATATTAAATGAAAAACAAAAATATTACAAAAAAAGTTGTTTATTTATAACCCCTATACTTTACACATGTTTAAAAATAATATATATTTAAACCATATCTGACTTATCTATCCACGAGTTAAACTGATTTGGAAAACAACATATAATTGTTCTTGGGATATACAGGTTCTCTTAAATAACGTGTGCCACTATTGCTATCTCTTAAACAGTAAGTTCTACGAGGTCAGTTACATTAGAGAAAAGTTGCCTTTTTTGATGCTTAGTCAGCATCCGCTTGCAGTGTTGTCAAATTCCTGTTAGTTTTTAAGATACAGGGTGATTTATGAAAAGTGCCTAAAAATATTTCGTCGATTATTACAAAAATTGCAAATTTTCGAGACACTGTTAAAGTTCGAAAGTGTTATAATTTTTTCACTTCCGGCGTTTCGTGTTCGGGCCGCAACCATCAACTTAGTTTTCTTAAATACGGATCTGGATTTTTTATACCAGATTTTAAAAGCTTTTATGTTCCAAAAATCAATGACGTACCGCACTTATTCGAAACAATATCTTTTTCTCTTTTTATTTAGGTAAATCCTGTCTACCAAAATTCTATTTTCTGTCCCTCTCTAACACATTATGTTCTTATAGAAAGTGTCAATAAAACGAATTTTTCGAACAAGTGGGATACTTCATTAGTTTTGGAACATCAGAAGCTTTTAAAATCTGAAATAAAAAATCCAGGTCCGTATTTAAGAAAAATAAGTTGATGGTGGTGGCTCGAACACGAAACGCCGGAGGTGAAAATTGAAGGCACCATGTTGTAGAGCGGACAAAATTATAACACTTTCGAATTTAAACTGTGTCTCGAAAATAATAATGTAATAATCGATGAAATATTTTCAGACATTTCTCATAAATCACCCTGTATCTTAGAAACAGGAATTTGACAATACTGTAAACAGATCCTGACTGGGCATCAAAAAGATTAACTTTCTCTAATTTAACCGATCTCGTAGCACTTACCGTTTGCATTAATACATTCCGTACAGGCATTTGGCACCTAGGGCAAATCTTTGCCTAGGGGTTGTTATTGGTCAAACCATTCAAAATTTGAACTTCTATCCAATCAACGCGCGAGTACGAAAATCGTGTATGGAATGTAATTCAGTGTCAAATTCAGGTACGGAATGTAATAAATACTTTTGCAGCGTAAGTATTTTTCGAACGCTTCAAAAAGTATGGTAGAAGTTCGGAAAGGATGAGAGGCGTCTTTTAAAGACAGTCTTCAAACAGCAGTGTTAGTACTGTTAACTTCACTCATGGCCCTCCGCTCGCTTCGCTCGCTCCGGGGCGCAAACAAACAAAACTATTTTAAAAATTTAAAAAAAGAAACACACATTATAATAAATAAATAAAAAAAAATCTTGCCACTGACGGGAATCGAATCCGAAAGCAACCCGAAGCATCGTATCGCAATCACAGCATCTAACGACTGCCCCCACCAGGCTTGCTGAAAGCAATTCACTGGACCGCAAAGACATGCTGCTCCATAAACCGTTATTACATTCCGTACGTGAATTTGGCACCGAATTATATTCCATATACGATTTTCGCACCCGCGCGTTGATTGGATAGAGGTTGAATGGTTTAACCGATAAAAATCCCTTAGGTGCCAAATAGATGTACGGAATGTATAAATGCTTACCGTTTCAGAGATGGCAATAATAGTGGCACACGCTATTTAAGACACCCTGTATATATATGAGTATTATTTGTTGTTGTGTGTGAAATGAAAATTGAAAATCAATGGTATAGATAGAGTTTAATTTATTATTATGACATATCCTCTCCAAATCAATTAGGAAATTCTAACAATAGCTAGGAAAAAAATCTGGGAATTCTAGGGAAAACTCGCAACATCGTCTCGGGAGTTTTAATTAATGTCACCCACCTGACATCACTGGTTGAAACTAAAGATTCGCTGGATTAATATTTTTACTAATTATAAAAAATTTGGAAATTTTTTTGAAAATATATAATGTACGGACTTTTATGAACTATACCGCCAACCATTTTCTTACTTTTCCAATATGGCCGCCCCGCAAATGGACCCACCTGTAGATACTTCAGGGAAACCCCTTAGAAACACGTGTTGGTTATTTATTATTTCGTCATAGAAGATACTCACAATATAAACATTAATATGCCGCTTATGCACCGGAGTAGTGGGGGTGAAACAATCACGGTATCAATGCCCCTGATAAGAATTTCTTTGTCGCTGATAATAATAATAATAATAATGGCAAAATGCCAAGCACAGCCGCTCTGCTAGCGGGCATAGTGTCAGACGCGTTCCATCTCCTTTCAAAGCTCACATATCCGATATTTCTCTCTCACTTACTCCCACTAATATCGTACTAACAACAAAGGTGGGATTTTGAAGGTCGAGCATTATTTAATAGCTAACATTTTAATAAAAAGAAAAATAGCTTACTAATCACGTTAAATTGCTGAATTAATTGAAACAAAAACGTTAGCTATTGAATAACCTCAAAATCGCTCCGATTACAACCGAACGCTCGTTTGGAACCATTCACCCTCACCTCTATTTTTTTTTATAAAACTTTTTGACGCCCTTCTTGAGTTGTTAAGCATGCTCCCATAAGCGTCCTAAAGACGTATAAAACATTCTGACATTATGTTCTGCTCACAGGGGATGGCTGTTTCTACATCGGAATGGGCGGTAGACCAGGCAAATACCCGTCGGCCTCCAGCTACGAACCTTTCCAATGCTGCCCCAGCAAACCGGCGAAAAGCAGCAAGGTTGCCAAAATCCAACCGAAGCTGCCCAGTCCCAAGGGCGTGCCAAAAAAGGCGACAAAGCCAGCGCAGCCCAAGAAACCCAATCCTCCCGTCCAGAAACCCATGACGAAGGTGTCCAAGGCCAACCACCAGGTGAAAGGTCGAGAGAAGCCTCCGCCGCCGCCCGTCAAGGAGAAACCTGGCGCCGGAAAGGCCAAGAAAGGATTCTTTGGCACTGGTAAATATATATGGTGGTGGTAACAATCTAATCATTGTCCAACGTCTTTTTTCATGGTAACGCAGCCTGAGAATGGGATCGATGTTGACATACGCAGCACCAACTGATTCTGACCCACACGCAACTGTCCACTGATATGAATGCTGACCGCCCAATGCGATGCTGACTTGTTGAGCTTTGTATGCCCTCTGTATCTCTCTACAGTAGAATAGTTTTCCGTTTTCTTTTCTCTTCGTTAGTGTAGTAAGTTAGCTCGTTAGGTGTTTTATTTTTTGGTTAGGTGACAGTTTTGGAGACTTTATTTCGAATTATTAGCAGATACCAGAGGTGTACTACGTGGTGGAGCAACTCAGAAGATAGATGCTGACATCATCATTTCCAGGAATCAGTGTCGGCGCAGTGTTTTTATTTCATTACATACATTTGTTGGTCCTTCCAGCCGGATTATTCGTTATTATGTAGAACATTCTCCTGCCACTGACACCTAGTATACTTCTGGTGGTCTGATGCACATGTTAACAGTAATATTTTACAATTAAAGCAACATATTTAGGAATTAGGATTAGGAATGCCGAGTGTGCACGAACGTCTATACAGGGTGTTTTTTAATAACTTAAGGAGGTTATTCTTGGGTTCATTTTGAGAAAAAAAGTCTTATGAAAATATGTCTTAAAAGTCTTAACTTTTGAACTACAGGGTGCCAAATTTGAAGAAAAAAATCTTTTTTTTTTATATAACTTTGGTATTACCCTAGATATTTTTGTGAAATTTGGTACACTCCGGCTATGCATCAAGATGCATTTTGCGTTGTATAAACAACTTTATTACTTTTACCAGTGACGCCTGTACGGGCTTTGAATTGAATATTTTTGAAGAAAAATATGTTTCGCCACTGCTTTTTCTTAAAGTAAAAATTATTTTTGAAGTCCCCATTCCTTTCTGAGCAAATGTGGTCTCTTGATCTTTTTTCGTTTGACGTACGGTTTTCGCATAAAAAAAAATAAAATTCATTCATTTGCACCTCGCTAGACCACTCGCACGGACCCTCCACCAACCTGCAAATGGTCAACGAGGTGGAGTAACATATAACGTAAGAACGTTGTCATCGGAGGAAAAGTTAGTGGAACTGGAAGGGGAATTGAAACACATAAAGTGGGACATTGTGGGTCTCAGCGAAGTAAGACGGAAAGGAGAAGAACATCTAACTCTAAAGTCGGGTCACCAACTGTTGTACAAGGGTAATGACGAAAAGGCAGGAGGTGTTGGGTTTCTTATACATAGAAAACATACCGAAAATATCCGACAAACCTTTTATGAATATCTATACAGTGCAATTGGGCAATCCCCCACAAAATACAACGTAATAATTGGCGATTTTAATTCCAAGCTGGGACGCAAAGCAAATGAAGCTGAAACAACATTAGGTCCCACGGGTATGGACAACGCAACAAACGAGGTGGAATGCTTTTGAACTTTTTATTGCAAAATGGTTTCTTCGCAATGAACAGCTTCTTCAAGAAGAGCCCTTAAAAAAAGTGGACATTGGCTAGTCCAGACGGTGTAACTAGGAACGAAATAGACTTCATAATTACAAACAACACAAATATGGTGCACGATGTATCGGCCGTGTTCAATAGAAAGAAAGAACTAAAATGGTAAACAAAAAACATCAAATAGGATGGACTCCTATAGAAAATACCAAGGCCTATGAGGAGGCTGTTCGAAATAGTCTTGAAGAAGCAGACTTGGAAGAAATGGACGTAGAAGCAATAAACAATCGCCTGTTGGAAGCCGTGAAGAGTGCAGAGGAAAAGTATAGGAGGAGCGGCAGAGGAAAGGAAGATAAAATCAGCACAGACACAAAGAACCTTATGGAGAAACGAAGAGAGCTGAAGAACAAGAATGACACAAACAGGGACGAACTAGGACAGTTAAATAGAGATATCAGCAAGGCGGTAACAAGAGACGTAAGGAAATATAACACCAATCAAATAACGTCTGTCATTGAAGAAAACAAAAGTTTAAGGGTGCTGAGAAGAAGCCTCGCTACGGATAAGAAAAATATATCCAAACTTGCAAACATCAAATAAGGATGAGATTATCAAGATTTTAGAAGAGTTTTACAGAGAGCTGTACAGAGAAGAGAACAAAAATGATGCTATTAGGATCAGGAAAGTGGAAAATATAGGGTCATCACTCATCACTGAATGAGATAAAGAACAATAAAGCAGCTGGGGATTACCAAATTGTTACTGAGACTATTATTGAGGCAGGGGGTCATACGTTACTAAAAGCTCTGGCTCTGTTCTTTAACACGTGCCTCTGAAATGGAGCAACACCGTCCAAATGGGTCAAAGCAGTAAGACCGATTAGCCTATTATCCCACCAGTACAAACTGTTTACGAAAATAATCGCTAAAAGGCTAAGATCAAAATTAGACCGGATTTAGAGCTAAATATGGAACAAATGACCACCTACAAACCATCAAAACGCTGATTGAAAACACTATTGAATACAGTAAACCTTTGATCCTGGCCTTCGTTGACTTTGAGAAAGCATTTGATTCTGTCAACCAAAAAGCAATGCTTAGTGCTCTGGCTGAATGTAGAATATACTATAGGTACACCTCCCTCATTGAATATATCTATGAATATGCTACAGCTTGTGTAAGGCTTCATGACGACACAGAGACCTTTCGTATTGAAACAGGGGTTCGTCAGGGGAGATACAATTTCTCCAAAGCTATTCACAGCCCTGTAAAACCATCGACTGGAATGGAATGGGTATTAATATAGACGGAATGTGTTTATATAACCTCAAGTTTGCGGATGACATCGTACTTATCGCTGACAGCTTTGACCAGGCACCGACAATGCTGCAAGGACTCTTCACTGCTTCAAAAGATGAACTTTTCTAAAACTCATTTCTTGACCAGCCTGGTTCATGCCAAGAACATCTCCGTGGACGGCAAGGACATCGAGCCAGTAACCTCCTACAAATGTTTGGGCCACGAGATAAGAATTGGTAGGCATAACCAAACATGCGAGATAGCAAGAAGAATAAGCCTAACCTGGGCTGCATTTGGAAAGCTAAGAGACCTTCTCCGATCATGTATCCCAATTAGTCTGAAAAGGAAAGTGTTTGATCAGTGTATTTTGCCTGTAATGACGTATGGTGCAGCGACCCTAACGTTAACAAAAACAACAGTGTTCAAATTGCAAGTCACCCACAGAGCGATGGAGAGAATAATGTTAAGGGTATCATTACGTGATAGGATTCCTAATGCCACCATCCGCAAGGAACATACACCCCTCTGGGATACTCGTTGTACGTATATTAACATGAGCAAATATCGGAATACAACACGGACTAGTTCTATGTAAGTACCGTACATCACACATAATAAAAAAAATCAGAACGAAACAAACACAAATAAAAGAAACAACAAGCCATGGTTCAACCCGGAAGTCAAGTAATTAGCAAAAGAGAAAAAGAACGCTTACATAAGGTACATCAACAACAGATCACCCGAAGAATATCAAGTCTACAAAAGAGAAAGAAACAGAACAACTAATGCGATTAAACAACTCAAAAGGACATACTGGGAAAACTTCTCGGTGGAAATGACCAATATGGGGGCCAGAAGAAGATCTGGAACATGCTACGAAAGAGAAAAAAGCCAGTCAATGAGGAAGTAGTAATAAATGCAATATACCATGAAACATGGGCAATATACTTTGTATGATGACGATACAGAAATCGAAAATCCATCATCTCTAGGCGAACAAGAGGAAAACATAACACTGGAAGAAGTACAAACGGCCATACAGATATTAAAGAATCGAAAATCTTCAGGCACTGACAACATTCCAAATGAATTAGGTACTTAAGTACGGAGGTCATAAAATCGGAAAAGAATTAGTAAAATTATTCAGAAAAATAGAACAAAGCGGAACAATACCCAATGAATGGAGAACTAGCATAAGAATACCGATATACAAAAAAGGCCCAAAATAGGATCCGAAAAATTACAGAGGCATAACGGTACTAAGCAGTGTGCTAAAACTGCTAACAGCACAGAGGCTTAATATGCAAATTTCGATCGAAAAAACACAATCTATGGTAATATCCAAAGATCCGATCCGATGTAAGTTGGTGGTGAGTGAGCGCATTATACATCAGGTGATGAATTTCAACTATCTGGGGGTACAGGTATCGAGCAGCAGAAGTACAGTCGTGAATGAGGTGAACAACCAGATTAGAAAAGCCCTAAGAGTATCAGGATGAAAATCCTAAGAACAATAAAAGGGATCACATTGCGTGACGAGCAACGAGAACACCAGAAGAGAACTGGGAGTCCATGACGTTGTCAGATGGGTGAAAGAGAGATGCCGTTGTTGGAGAGACCACATACAACGAATGAGTCCAGACCGAATTGCAAAGTGGGCCAAAACACAAAAACCAGAAACAAGGCGCTCAGCTGGCAGGCCCCCAAAAGGCTGGTATGAAAACTGGACATCAGGCTCACAGGAAGGCTGATGACAGAATTGACAGGACTTTGTCCGTTTACACGAAGAAGAAGAAGAAGACCATCCGCAAGCGCTCAAGAGTAACAGACGTTGTTTTAAGGATAACCATCCTAAAGTGGAACTGGGCTGGCTATGCAGCGAGAACAAACGATGACCGATGGACAAGAAGAATTTAGAAGAGGAGACCCCGAGTACAACACACAGAAACCGAGGATGGCCTCGAACAAGAGGGACCGATGACATAAAGAGAATAGTATGGAACTAGATAGAGGTGACGCAAAACAGGACCGTTTGGACAGAGATGCGAGAGGCTTACGTTCATAGTGGACATCAAGGGCTATGTGATGTGAACAATTTTATTTAAGAAAAGAAAATACCAACGTGCAAATGAATGAATTTTATTTTTTTATGCGAAAACCGTACGTCAAACGAAAAAAGTTCAAGCGACCACATTTGCTTAGAAAGCAATGGGGATTTCAAAGATAATTAGTACTCTAAGAAAAAGCAGTAGCGTTACATATTTTTCTTCAAAATTATCCAATTCAAAACCCGTACAACGCCACTGGTAAAAATAATAAAATTCGTTGTACATCAGAAAATGCACCTTGATGCATAGAAAGCGTGTATCAAATTTCACAAAAATATCTAGGGTAATACCAAAGTTATAATATATTTTTTTTAATATTAGCACCCTGTACTTCAAAAGTTAAGACTTTTAGGACATATGTTCATATGAAGTTTTTTCTCAAAATGGACTCAAGAATAACCTCCTTAAATATTAGCATGTTATTATGAAACACTCTGTATATCTTTTTTTCTGATAAGGAACAGGGAGCTAATGAAACCCAATTAATATTAAAGAAAATAGTTATATTATTCGACATTTCGGACCATTGAAATTGGGCTTCGGTACTTCCCCGAATCCCTATAACCCCAAAATATCAATTATCAACTTTGATGATTTTATTTAACTATTTCAACCCTGCTGATGTCAAAGAAGACGCGCCTAAATTTCGTTAATGGAATGGAAATTAACATCTTTTTATTACTGATTTCTCAGAAGATTTTAAAGTTAGCGCATGAGAGAGAATTAAATTTGACGTCGCCCAATTTTCGACAAAATATATGCATAGAGAACGGGGGAAATATAAAAATGTGATGACAATTGAATATTGATCTAAATAAATAATTTTTGAAATAGAGGATAAAGGATGAAAAAAATTTCCATGATTTATCATTTGATTTACATGCTCTTTTTAACTTGCCTGTTTTGGAAATTACTATTTGTATATATTTTTACTCAGCCTGAACGTGTTTCACCCCACACTGAAGAATACAATTTTCTGATGAGAAATCGTTAATAGAGAAATTTTCCCTAACTTAATATGGAAAAATTTGAAATTTGGTTTCTTTTTATTAACCAAAACAGACACACTGGAGCAGCAGCATATAACCACCGTTTAACTTTTTTTCGCCAAAAACTGAGTTTTTCAAACTTTCCGTTTTTTTTATTAATTCATTTTCCTTTATTTCGTTTTATAATACTTTTATTAACTTTCCGAACATTTTTTTCTTTTTTTATTATTTTATTTTTGTTATATCGTTTTATAATAACTTTTATTAATCTTCCGAAATTTTTTTACGTTTCTTCATTTATTCAAAAAAAATTGAGTTTTTTCCATCACATTTTTTCTCATCCCTGACATCTATGCTGAACTCCTTCGCCGCGTCTTTTTCGCCGAAAGCCGCGTTTCTCTAACTTTTTTTTATATATTTTTTTTCTTATTTCGTTTTGTATATTAACTTTCCGAACATTTTTTCCTTTTTTTTATTTTATTTTTTTCTTCTTATTTGGTTTTATAATAGTTTTGTACACTTTCCGAACAATCTTTTGTTTTTGTTTTTTTTTAACGTTTCACCCCACATTGAAAAATACAATTTTCTGATGAGAAATCGTTAATAGAGAAATTTTCCCTAACTTAATCTGGAAAAATTTTAAAATTTGGCTTTCCTTTTATTAACCAAAACAGGCACACTCGAGCAGCTACATTATATAACCGCCGTTGGCTCTTTTGCTTGAAACATATTATACCCATCCGCGTTACTCTAAATAATAGTATTTCAATTGACAAACTGTGAAGAACCTATAAACCACTAAAATTAAATTTCTTTACACAGTGCGGCTCAAATATCCTCACGTTTATAATCACAAAAAAAAAACCTCCAAAACTGTCGTTTATGAACAAATTGTTGTTACTGTTATTATATATTTATTTTCTCTTTCATTGCTATAGCAGAATTATGTATATAGTGCCACTTCACCGAATGAATGACTGCGAATCTCAACTATCTCATGCCCTAATAATCGTTGGAAAATACAAAAGAACGCAAGCTTAAACATTTCCCAACTCAACTAAAAGCACGATTTCCATCCATTTTTTTTGTGTTTTCTAATGCTCTTTGCAGGAGTAGTTGATATTGCCACGTGTTTACTTAATTTTATTAAAAAAAAACTAGCTAAAACATCAGAGAATGTTGTTACTATTATTATTTAATTCAAAACTTAGTTCTAAGGGCATGTTAGGTCATAGTTTGCTATTAAAAGGCTTCATTTTAGTAGCACTCGTGTACTAGATGTAATTTTAATAAAAAAAAAAATTAAATAAATAAAATCCGGAAATGGCATCATTAAATGCAATTTTCTCAAAAAAAAAAAATTATCAATACGAAAAACCGACCCTTCATGTAGTTTTCTGACTCTCAAATGGCTCAATTTTTTTTTAACATCAAGCGGAAATAACGTCAAGGGTCGCTTTTTGACTAAGAAGTGTAGACGAATAATTAATTCAGTCTGTCAAACTGTGACATTTGTGTACCAACTTAAAAGTATCTCGCTCATACGTCTCAAATGTCAAAATTTGACAGACGACGTAACCGTAAGAACGCCATCATCATCAGCGCCACATCACTGCCGCTAAGAAGCGCACCTCGCATGTTTAACATCATAAAATTTTCGATTTATATATAAAAAAATAAAATTGGAAATAAATTGTTTTCTATTACTGTTACAAGAGTCTTTGATTTAGTCGCTAATGGGATCAGATGATTTAAAACAATTAAATATATAATTTTCACGATTTCATAATGCTGGAAGGTGAGTTTCTTTAAAGGAAAAACATTTTTTTTAGTGCTAATCGAGCAATATGTTACAACAAGAATTGGTTATAATTCTGATAAAAAAGCCAGGAATTATTTAAAATTATAATATACAATTTGTAAGCATTAAATATCTTGAAGCTATGAATGCCACTGGGTTTTGACTCAATTTAACAGCTTTAGCGGTTAAGCCAAATAAAAAACTAGCAAAAATGCCTATTGATATTTTTGATATGACAAACAGCTTCCGAGAAAATGTCCAGTTTCTGCTCTGATACACGTCTCTGATAAAAAAAAATAAGAATTCATTAAAAATAAACAGACAATTTTCAGAAACATATACCAGAAAACTTTTATTTCCAAGGTACGAGGAATTGAAAAAAATAAGAATATATTTTTAACACCCTGTATTGTAAGTGAGTGCCAATTCTATGAAAGATACGCATCAAAACTGAAATTAATCATTTGTTCGAAAGAGTCGAATTAAAAACTATTAAGACATATTTTCTGGATTTTTAATTGTCTTAACCGCTGAAGCTACCACACTGGGAAGCAAACCAGTGGCATACGATTATTTTTAAGCTGGAGGAGATTAACTCTATCTACTTCCACGTTAAAGTTAAATATATATGAGAGTGTGTAAAGCTCATATAATTAAAGATTCATTCCTTAAGCTTTCTCTACATAATCCTATATAAGGCAGATTTACAGGCAAGATTTAGTTAACACATGGAAAACACTTTTATTACTGAAACATTGCCAAGGTAAGTTCTTACTTTTCTGTTTGATAAATCAATATTGCAAATTAACAAACAAATAATTAAAAATTATAATCTAACCACGATTCTAGGTAATTTGATGGACGTAAATGAGGTATTGGACTGGATGATGGATCAAAAAAATGACGAGAGCATCGAAGAAATCGATCGACAAACCCTTTTTAAATATATCGAAACCAAAGAGTTTTTGGCTGTTGTTTTCTGTAAGTAATACTTAGCCATATTTTTTCCCTATTTTTTCAAATTTAATTGATTTTCTCCTTATTTGAAGCAAATATATTGATGATTTTTAATTAAAAAAAAAATATATGTGCCTCACCTTTAAAAGCACACAACTGAAGTGAAACTTCTGAAAGAGATATTAGGAATTGAGTTTTTATTTTTACGCTTTTTTTTCTCAACTTTTTGGACACTTTTCTTTTAATTTTCTTTTCAACTTTTTCGCCGCGTTTCTACGAAAGCGTAGAGCTGCCATGCTAACGTTGTAAAATATTTTCAGACAAATTTACACTTTTTCTGTCAATTTACACTTTTTCTATCAATGTCTACCATTCGCGGCTAGATACACCAATTGTGAGCCCTTACGCATGCGTACGTGCTAATCCATACATTTTTCAAAGTTGTTTTATTCTGGTTTCTTCTTGATTTTGGGCATGCCTTGGGTTAGTTTGGGTTAGTTCTGTGTGATCGTGCCCCCGGAGCGAGCGAAGCGAGCGGAGAGCCATGCGTGAAGTGATATATTAGAACGATAATACTGCGCTGCTGGCAAAAGGGCAGGTCCGAAGGTCCGAAGATATTTTGCAATGATGCTATAATATTTAGCAATATTAGCTACGCTTTCTTACCTTTCTCTAATTGTTTTTTTCATATTTTTTTCTTTATTTCGTCTTATAATATTTTTATTAACGTTTCGAACATTTTTTTTTATTTTGTTTTTCTTATTTGGTTTTATAATACTTTTATTAACTTTCCGAACAACCTTTTGTTTTTTTCATTAATTTTATTTTGTTATATCGTTTTCTAATACTTTTATTAACTCCGATTTTTTTTAGGTTTTTCTTGCCGAAAACCGCGTTTCTCTAATTCGTTTTTATATTATTTTTGTTTTTATTTCGTTTTTTAATAGTTTTATTAACTTTCCGAACAATCTTTTGTTTTTTTTTATTAGTTTTATTTTCTTATATCGTTTTATAAAACTTTTCGAAACATTGTTTAGGTTCCTTTTTTAATTTTTTTTCCATTTTTCCGAATTTTTTTTTTGTTTTTTTTTTGTTTCCATTTTGCCATCCCAGACCTCGTAGCTTTTTCTTGCCAAAAACCGCGTTTCTCTAATTTTGTTTATTATTTTTGTTTCTTATTTGGTTTTATAATACTTTTATTAACTTTCCGAACAATTTTTTGAAGTTTTTTTAATTTTTCTCTCATTTTTCCGAAAAATTTTGGGTATCCGGGGAGGTGGGATTCTCCCTCCCCAGTGATGACCACGTGATGTCCTCGCTTGTTAGATTTTATATCCGAGGCTCGGTTGCAACAACAATAATTTTCTGATGACCTCGTGATCGCTTGTCAGATTTTCGATCAGAGATATCGTCAAAAATTCCCTCTTAAATTAGAGCCCCGGTACCCCATATGGTCAAAGGTAGCCCCCAATGAGACGCACCTACCATAAAAATGTCGACCCCGTAGCCCTTCCCGTTCTCCCGAAACTTATTATTTCAGTTTTTTTTTCACCCTCTTCTCCTGGCCGAACGGGGAGGGGGGGGGGTCCACATGGGCGTAGACAGGATTTTTCTCAGAGGAGGCGAACCGTAGACATGGCCGCAGTGGTAACTGCCGGGGAAGGCTAAGCTGCCGAAGGCGGACAATTTTGGGGGTGCCACGCCCAATTTTTACCCAGAAGTTGATAAAATATTTAAAAAAACAAGGATTCGGCACCCTCTTAAATGGCATGGCAGGAATGGTATGTTGCAAAATGAGTCTACGCCCATGGGGGTCCAGTTTTCGTTCAGGATCTTCATTTTACCCCGGCTACATATACTAAAAACTTCAAGTCTTTAGCTACTGGAACATGCTTAATGAAAGTTTCACTTTGATAACCGTTTCAACTAAGCGTTTAAGTTTTTGTGACTTTACCCTCGCTAAAAAGTTTCACTTTAAAAAATATTACTCGACTTCCTGCTGTTACACTTGTAGATTCAAACAAAATAACAATTGCTCTTCATGTGGCTGGACTAATTCCCAGGACTTTTGCCGTTGTCTATAGCCAGGGAAGGCCTTATACAACAACGCAATGATCTGACAACATCGGCAAGTGGCTTATCGCACTATTCAATTGACAGTTTGACAGAAAGTGCCATGATATGTTTGCGCCGCGATTACCATCATTGCTAATAAATCGGTTGCTATAAATAACGGCACTTCTTGTTAACCAAGATGATTATTAAGAATTTGAATTAAAAACTAAATAATATTAGACTGAAAATTCGCAAAACTCGATATCATAAAATGCATTAAATTGAATATGTCGTTAAATGCATTTTCGTGCCACATGTCTAATCCGCCAGTGTTGTCATATCGTTTCGCAGCCATATTATTTTTATCTACATCCAGGCTGACCAATCTTTAATACAACGAAATTCGGAATGTGTAAAAGATATATAACGATGTTGTGTAGAATCATGCGTTGATTTTCTATCCTCTGGGATATATTCATTTAAATGCTTTACATATCTAATTCTTGAACTACTATTAGTCATAATCGGTAGGTATATGATGCACATTTTACTATAATTAGTACTTGTTTTTCTCTTACGAATCACTCAGTAAAACCATACATTTAAAACAAATTTCTAAATATTCTATCATTTTTAGACAAAGACGGCGATCCGGACAGTCCAAGAATACTCCGTCATATCGAGCTGATCGACGACGAAGCGAGCGAATACGGAATTAAAATTGTCAAAATGAAAGACAAACTGATGGCTAAAAAGTACGGTTTCAGAAATCCTCCTGGAGTGTCATATTTCCGGAAAGGTATGTTGTCCCGATTGTTCGTAACAACCGGCAACACTGGGTAAATTTTGGGGTTAACCATTGACGTTCAACTGCAGTTGTCAGATTGGCAATTACAGCCAAAACTCGTCGATTGTTTCCTTCTCTTTTGTTCATGTTGGGCCTAATCGGACGTTTGACAGATAACTTATGCGCAGTATAACGCATTAATATGCATTAAAAATTGAATAAACCGCTGCTTTTCCTTGGATTAAAAACGATATAAAATGCATGGATCCTAAATCATCTTGATTACGAAAGAATTTTGGTTACCCCACTAAATAATTTCTCTTAGAGTACCGCCCCTAACGTTTCCAAAATAATGCTTTTAATTTACTCAATATCTAGGAATTCAAAAATTTTACAACGACTGTCAGTACAGCTGTTCCAGCGGCGGATTCTTATGGCAATTGCGTTTTTCTCTGTCCTTTATTTTTGGAACACACTGTATATAGTTAATTTTCAGGAAAACACATAAACTATGACGGAGATATAGACGATGAGGAGGAATTGTTAGATTGGCTAACCGATCCAGGAAACATGGAATTGACCGACCACATCGAGAGGGTTAACAGGAAAATGTTCGAGAAAATTCGACAGAGGTCGGATTATGCCGCTGTGTTTCTATGTGAGTAATGCAGAAAAACAATATAGATAGTTCACTTTGTTTCCAGGAATAAACTTCCTTTAGCACGCCTCTGGACGTCCTATATCGAAAATTATTTCTTTTTTTATTTGACTACTTCGATTGGAGACTTTTCCTCTGCATTAACGTAGAAATGCGAGTTTTTCAAAATGTTATGAATTTTCTAAATTTACGTAAAATTGCCTTTATATTATAAGTTCCGCATTTTTTGGGGCAAATTCGCATTTTTAAAATTAAATGGAAGGGCTGCTAAAAAGTGGTCCAGGATATTGAAATTTCGAAAAAATCTGGTAATTTTTCTAGCATTATTTCATCTCTAACGTCATCGTGCCAATATGAAATTTTATGTAAAATAATGGCCTTAAGTGAGTTAGAGCAGTCCTCTTTTTTCAGAAATTCTCGATTTTCCGGGATGGCTGCAAAAAAATAACTTTCAAAATTCTTACTGTTTCTTTGATGGCTCATATGTGAAACTTTTCCTCTTAAGATTATCTTAAAAATACAAGTGACACTACTCCTGGACTTCCAGGAAAATGCAGTTTTTCGGGATGATGGCCTTACATTTCAGGATTCTTACTCAGATTTAAGACAAATTCTGAAGAAATCATTTTGAAAATTATCACTACGAATTATACTGTAACATCCAAAAAAAAGTCTCGAGTATATAAGAGAACTTATTGTTTTCCCGGAAAACTCGATCTTCCGGGTGAAAAAGCCCCTATTTTCCGAATTTTTACTGTTTCATTGGTGTCTCAAACTTTTTCGTCTTAAGATCGTTTTCAAAACCATCACACTTACAGGAAATGCCATGCCGCAACTCATAATAAATCCAAATTTTTCAGAAAATCTGAATTTTTCGGAATGTCCAAAAAACAATTTATTTTTGAAATTCTTACTGTTTCTTTAGCGACTCAGCTTGACTTTTGGCCTTAACATAACACACCATTAGATAAATTCACATAGAATCCTATAATATTCCTAAACGAGAATTTTTATTTGGGGAAGTCTTACTGATCAGAAAAAACTTTTACGTTTTTAGATTATCTTGAAAAGTATCGTACTCATAGTAAATTTCCTGTCGAATCACATAATGCTGCCAAGTGACTCACAAAACGCTTGGTTTTCCGGGAAATAGTTATTTGTTTTACTAGGCAGCAAAGTAGTAGATTGACTGCCGCGGCTGATAGTTCATAGCCGAGCGTAGCGAGGCTAGGAATTCAGCTAAGGCAGTCAATCTACTTTGCTGCCGAGTTGAACATATAATTTTTTCTCCGATTGTTTATAATGATATATGTATATTGTATATTTGCAAATTATTACAATTCCCACAATCTTTTAATTTTTCCTGTAGTGATAAATTAAGACAAAATTTGATAGAAATCGCAATTGTTGGAACGGTTGGTTGCTATGGAAATGTATATGTCCATAATAATTATAGTTTGACAACTTATGTCAGACGTTTTATTCCCATGGAGACTAATCACTTTGCTGCCTAGGCAGCAAAGTACTTACTTTGCTGCCTGGACAGAAAAAGTAATACTTTGCTGATTGATATGGGTCTGCAAAATTAATATTTGCTGTCAATCGGAGAAAAACTCAATTTTCCTGGATGATGATAAAATTCTTTGCTTTCTGAATTTTTCTTGTTTTTTGGCAGATTTGAGACTCATCATTCCAAAATTATCTATAGGATAGGATAATGGTTTCAAGCGAGTCGTGAGTCGAGGAACACCTCGTTTTTCAGGGAAACTCGATTTTCGACATGGAAACGGGTTATTTTGGAAAATTTGGCTATTTTCGTTTTGAGATCAACCTGATCGTCTAATAAGAAAATATCCAGTAAAAACCGATAATGTTGCCGCGTGAGTTCAAGCATTCCAAACTTTTCTAGGAAAACTCCATTTTTCTGGATGATGGTAAAATTCTGTGTTTTCGGATTTGAGACTCATTATTCTAAAATCATCTTTGAAATTCATCACACATATAGACCATTTTCTATAGGGTCTGCTAATGGTCTCAAGCGAATTGAGGAGCACCCCCTTTTTCAAGAAAACTCGATTTCCAAAATGGTGAAAAAACCGTTATTCACGGAAATTATGCTATTTTGGTTCTAAGATCATCCTGAAAATCATCATAATAGGAAACATCCACTAAGAGCCGATAATAGCGCCCCCAATTTTTCGAAAAATACTCAATTTTCCTCGATGGTGCAAAAATTATTTATTTTTGGAAATGGTAATGTTCCTTTAACGACTCAGATTTGAGGCTTCTCGCTTTTGGATTCTCCTGAAACGTATCAGACTAATGTTAAATTTTCTAACGGTAGGTCTTTTTGCAGGTTTAGGACAGATGAATGAAAGCCCCTTTTTTTGAAAAAGTTGCCGACGTTTCGACGTATATTTATCGTCTTTTTCAAGGCTATTTTCCCTTAAGAGGTTTTTTCGTCATGACTATTAGATGGTAAATGGTGCCTCCAGAACAATATAAGTACGCAACACATTTTTACAAACATAACTTGGTAAATCTTTCTATAAATACATACATAAGTCACGACACGCTAAAACAGATATACGTAGATATATAAATATATAAAAACCCGTCCTATTTAATTTAAAATAAGCAAACTTTTTTGTAGACAAGGGACTAACAGCGAACTTGGTTGTTATAAACTGATGCGATGTATAGGTACATTTTCTGCAGAAACCGATATTGATGTCCCCTTTGTCAGAACCCTCCTCCTTTTCTTTCCGGAAATCCTAAAGTTCATTAGAGTACGCATATTTAAGAATTCTCGTTATAAGATATGCTGAAACTCATCAAACTTATAGAACATTTTCTTTAAAAACAAATAATGCTAACTCGTGAGTTAGCGTGAAGTGTTTAAGAAAATGTGTGACATTTTCACTTTGAGGCAAAAATAATACCGTTTGAGTAGAGAAAATTGATATTTCTTAAAGTTTATAAAATATGGCAGGTTTAAACCTCTCACTGGAGATTAAATCTCGTACTCTGAACGTGACAACGCAGTCAAAATTAAAATTTGACAGGTTTCAAGAGTAATATTTTTGACAGATATCAAACTATTCCGAAATTGAGCTTGGTCGCCGAGTTTTATGGCTATTGACTTTCTAATTCCAGAAAAATTGTAATAGTAGGCCTGAAGTGTTTACAAAAAAGTGTGACGTTTTTACTTTGAGTCAAAAATCATCTCGCTTGAGCAAAGAAAATTGATATTTCTTATCGTTTTCAAAATATGACACGTCTAAGCCATTAAATATTGTCGTTATATTGAAACGTGACACTGACAGCTGTCAAAATTAACATTTGACGGATGTCAAGAGTAATATTTTTGACAGATATTAAACTATTCCCAAATTGAGGTAGCTTGCGGCGAGCCCTTTGGGCTCGCCGAGTTCTATGACTATTGACTTTATATTTCTAGAAATTTTGTAATAGTAGGCCTGAAGTGTTTACAAAAATGTGCGACATTTCCACTTTGAGTCAAAAATCATCTCGTTTGAGCAAAGAAAATTGATATTTCTTACCATTTTTAAAATATGACAAGTGTACAAGCCATTAAACATTGTCGTGATATCGGAACGTGACACTGACAGCTGTCAAAATTAACTTTTTACAGGTGTCAAAGGTAAGATTTTTGACAGATATCAAACATTGAACTTGCTCGCCGAGTTCTATGGCTAATGACTTTATAATTCTACAAATTTTGCAATAGTAGGCCTGAAGTTTTTACAAAAATGAAAGACAATACTTTTCAGTTAGAAACAAATTTTATATAGTTATTAAGAAAATAAATATTCGCAAATGTGAATACAAAATTATTATATTCAAGGGCCAAAAGCCAAGTTAAAATTGGATCCAAAATATTCATCAATAGAGTAAAAAACCCTGTGTAACAAATACTTCTTCACCCTCGATTTAAAAGCCTTAAAACTCAGAGACTTAACACTATCAGGTAAAATATTAAAAAACTTAATTGCCCAGTATCTTGGACCGTCTTCCGTCTTGACACCTTCTCAAGCGCCAACATGCAGGCACCAAATTAAGTCTGGCACGACTTCTATAGGAATGTATGTTCTCATGAACGTGATAGAGATCCAAATTCTGCTTAACATACAGTAGGCACTCTAAGGCACGTCAACACCCGCAAACACACATATGCCTCCCTACAATCATCCCATTCCACTCACAACCCGCATAGCTCTCCTCTGCAGCCCAAATACCCTTAATACCCCAGCCGAATGCCCCCACGCAAGTATTGCATACGAAAGATGGGAGTGAAAAATGGCAAAATAAGATGTTCGTAATTCATCAGCTTGGCTTAAGCTGCGAAGCACATACAGAACCTTAGTGCCTGGGGTGAAGGACTACTCCTAAGAAACGTAACTCCGCGGGATTCTCAAACCTCGAAAGCTCTCTCTTGGTGAACACGACTCGGTTCGTCTTGTCTGCATTCAGCAAAAGCCTGTTTGAGTAGAACCATCTATTGGCTCTCTCCTGTGCCGCCATGGATCCAGCAAGTGATGCCCTTATTGTACACTGAAAAAAAATTATTTGATCCAAATAAAAATGGAGTTTATTCAAACAAATATTTGTTTGATAATGGCCAAACAAACATTTGTTTGAAAAAAAATTAATATTTATTTGATTTATTTTTAAGTTTTTCTTTGTTCGAAATAAATATTTATTGCGAACAAACAATATGATTTTATAACCGTTGTTTACATCAAACAAAAAAAACTTTAAAACAAATAAAATTATTTTGATTCAAATACGAGAAATTATTTCGTACAAATACCCAAAACATTGGTTTAAATACCCGGCCTATTTAAATTAAAACACAAAACTTTTGGAACAAATATAACATATATATGTTCCAAAACCTTTGTGTTTTGACTGAAATCTGAGGTATTTTGTTCCAAAAACTTTGTATTTTAATTTAAATAGGTCGGTAATTTAAACCAATGTTTTGAGCATTTAGACGAAATAATTTCTCTTATTTGAATCAAATAATTTTTATTTGCTCAAGCCTGTTCAATGTTTCAATATGTAGCTTAAAAAAACACTGTTATTATTATTAAGACGTATTTAGGTTTCACGTTTTAGCTGAAATAAAGTATATGTCTTAGTTTTCTTTTAAATGCTAAAGAAACCATATTCCGAACCATATCTAACCACCGATTTGTAAATGGTATGTCAGAACACTTAACTTTTAATTACCAAATTCATGACAGGAACAGTTGCCCACAGTAAATAAAATAAAAGTTAAAAAGGGATATCCAAGAAACATTTTTATTCAAAGTTATTAAAAACAAAGAACAAAACGAGTATTTCCAAAATATAAATAAAAAATATAATCAGATTATGTTGTCTCTGCTTATCACTGGTTTTGAAAGCTAAATCATTTTTATAATGAAAAAAACTATTATCATAAAAGTTCATAAAAATTTTATCATATAAAAATAGTAACATTTTACGTAATTATACTAATAGGACATACAACTACCTCTCCAGATCCAGTGTAATGAGCATTGAACGGAAATGGCACAAGATGTCACCGATTTTATTGTTAGTAACGACATTAAATCGATTTCCATCAGGCTACGTAAAACTTCGATGCCGTCAATATTTTGCTCTAAAATAAAACAACAATAACTAAAACAAAAAATAATAGAAACAAAACAATTGTGACTGTTGTTCATGATGCTATTTGAATAGCTTGTTATATTGTTTAAAAGTATGTCATCCATTTAACAAAAATAATATTTTTTCAAATACTATTAGATTTAATCGAAATAAAAAACAATTTGCTTCAAAACTGTACTTCCATGGATCAACCATTTATTTATTCAGATTAAATAAACAGGGCTTTGAAATACCTATCAATTCATATTATATTATATAGGTACATACAAGAACGAAGAGGACGCCATTGAACTTGTACAACGTAAAAAGCAAAAATACTCAAACACGATCGTACGCCAAACTGCCTAAGCGAACTGTTATACACTATTGTAGGCGTATATCGCGTGAATTCATCTGCATCTCTAGGTAGTAACAGCACAAAAATTTTTTTAATTAGGTACTAGTAAAACTCACGCCATTTTGATTATGAGAGAACGCTTCTTATTTACAAACGATTGATTAGGTACCTAGCTAAGTAATATAATAAAAATGTAACTTACCTTGAAAGGAGGGCACAAATGACCCAAGTCGCACTTAATTAATATATTTTTCATCACAAATACTAACAAAATAGCGACATTGAGTGGATAAAATTTCCCTATAGGACGGCAACAGAAATGAAACTGAACTAAGGGGCCGAGAGGGGGACTGGGAAGCGTAGAGCGTCGACGCGGCTGCGCAACTGCTACGAGTTGTAAGAGAGATATTTGATCAAATATTCACAATCTTTAATTTAAAACAACCCTTATTTTTTTTTTAAATAATGGAGAGGTTTCGTATCTGTAATTCTTTAAAGCGAATAAATATGTGTTTAATATGGAAAAAAGTCTTGCTGTCACAAGGCAAAGAAATAACCAAGAAAAATCAAACACGCCCAATTATTTAAATTAAAGAAATTTTGTTTCATCTAAATAATTTTTATTTAAAGCAAATAAATAAAAAGCAAATAAATATTTATTAAGGTTTTTTTCTCACGTTTTTATCAGTGTATCAGCCGAGTATAAGACTGTTGTGTCATCGGCACAAAGAGTATAACCTGCCACAGTTTCACTAGACGGGAGGTCATTTATGTATACCAAAAAGAGAATGGGACCCAGAATAGATCCCTGAGGCACCCCTATGTTGATTTCATTCTTTGCCGATGCCACACCAGCCAAACAGACCGTCTGGTACCGGCATCGAAGGTAAGACTCGATGAGTCTTATGCTGTCAGTGCTAAAGTTGTAGCAGCTGAGTTTTTTCAAAAGGATATCATGGTCGACGTAGTCGAAAGCCTTGCTGAGATCACAGAACAAGACCGAGCCGTACTCCCTACTGTGAAAGGCCTCTATTATATCTGAGACAAGATTTATAATTCCCAGAATTGTATTCTTATGTTTCCTAAAGCCAAATTGATACCGAGAAAAGAGAGAATTCGATTCAAAATAATGTACTATTCTAACAGCCATGCATTTTTCGACAATTTTAGAGATGATTGGTAGAAGGCATATTGGCCTATAACTTTCTGGTAGGGAGGAATCTGCTTTCTTGAATATTGGTGTAACAATAGCCGCTCTGAGCACATCCGGAAATACATTGGTTGACCAATTTTGTTAAAGGTATTATTATAATTTCTTTTATTGATTTAATTACTTTTATATTTAAACCATATATGTCTCGACTCTCCTTGTTCTTTAGGATATTAATAATATCCCTTATTTCATTGAACGTTACCTCACCAAAGTAGAAAGAATTGGCAGGCTTGCAAAATCTTTGAAGTAATCAAGCGGGTCATGTCCCGAATGGGGAATATTTCGTACAATTTCACCAGTTATCCTGGAGAAATATATATTGCAACCATTGGGAGTGATATTAGTTTTGGGAGACTCTTTATTTTTGACTACTTATTATTTTCCACATGGAGTTTTGCGGATTTATTGACGAGCGGATTAAATTGTCATTTGCACTTATTTTTGCCTTTTTAATGGTCTCCTTGTAAAGTTCTTTATAGGCTTTGTACTCCTGTGCAATTCCAGTAAAACCATATTGGTCCCGCAACTCTCCCCCTCATCTCTCTAAAATCGTCCCCAAACCAACTGATCCCACCCGAACCATTAGTCCTAACAGTATACGACTTCTCCGGGAAACCCTCAAGAATATCATTCCCAAGCAACCCTATAAGAAAGCTTAAAACCATCATTAGCATCGCTATCATTTGCAAAAAAATCCCAACTGATACTATTTATTAGGTTAAAAAAAACAAAGAGTCCCCTTTGCGTTATCAGTCTGCATATTTTTGGAGATTGGATAGAATTGCACCCAAGTGCTAAGGTTCTACACTCTACTAACTGACCCCTATGGTTAGACACCTTCATTTTAACCACACTTGCAGAACAGAGATCCATACCTGAGCCCAAGAAGACATTATCAAGACATGACTTTAATCGTGTTGGTTGGAAAATTGTCTGTTCAAGACCAAAGCTCACCTAATTGTTTCATATTGAGCTGTGTTGAATTTTATGTTAAAATCCCCTGCAATTATTAGGTTTGCGTTAGACCTAAATCCTGACAATATATCTTCTATTGCTAATATGAAGGTGTCAAGGGCCCTCGGAGGGTGAGCGGTAAACGGCTAAAACATAAATATTATATAAGGGTACAAATACAGAACAATACTCGATACATTTGTCAACATTAATAGGAGAGTTCACAAGTGCTGCGCCTGTTTATAAACACTCCATCACGAAAATCATAGTACCTCCACCCTCCACCAGTGTGTTGTTTTCTGGTTAAGTAGGCTGCCACTTTAAAGCCATTAAGACATACAGAATCCACTTCCCCTTCACTCAACCAGTGCTCTGAGACACACAGGATATCAACATTTTTGTCAAAGAGGAAAGCTTCCATTTCATTGATTTTATGTCTAAGAGACCTGACATTGACATGAAGAACCCTGAGTCTCTGTTCAACCGAGTGTTCAATATATTTTTCTTTGTTAATTTTGTTGCCATTTATCATTGGCGCTGAAGATTGAGAAAATGGTTTACAAGTATACCTATAGGTCACAAAGATGGTATTTTTCTCTTTCACTGCGAAGAATGGATAGTTTAAATGATGCACGATATTTGTCCTTTCTTGTTTTGATCTTTTCGCAACGTGTGTTGTTCCAAATTATTATTTCTGAGGAAGTGGAGTATTTCTTTCTCCTTCACGTCTGGGACAAATCCTGAGAGAACCAGAAAAGCCATCTCTGGGGCAGTCTTCAAGACTATCTCTTCACTTGTACCTCTGATTGGTGGTGGTCTATTTGTTTTATTAATTGTCCTTTTAGTTTCACTCTGTGATGATGGTTTTTCGTCAGGATGTCCCGAGTTTGTTCGTGTCCGTGGATTATATTTAATTTTTCTGTGTTTCCTTAACTGAGTTAGAATACAGAACACCCAATTTTACTAATTCTTTTCTCATTTATGAATGATAATAATTTGCTTTCAGATAGCGCTGATTGTAAGCAATGTCCAAGAGTACTCACCGAGGTAGAACATATCGACGATGAAGCCGATGCTGCAGGAATAAATTTTGTAAAAATTGATGATAAATCACTCGCCAAAGAATACGGTAAGCAATAGTAGGCAAACAACTTAAGTAGACTTCAGAATTAATAGGAAATATTCTATTTTGAGATTATTATCAATCGCCATCTCGGTTTGATACATATATTACATTTCAGGAGTTTTCGCCCTACCTGCCATCTTGTTCTTCAAAACCGGCTCCAAGGACCCGGTGATCTATGCCGGCGACCTTTACGACGAACAACAAATTTTGCAGTGGCTCTTGACTCAGAAGGATCCGTCGGGCGAAATTATCGAAGCCGCGGAAGGAAGCGAGTTGATAGCGTTGATCGACAAGGAGGAAGCTTTAGCAGTCTATTTTTGTAAGTCATCCATAATTACTATTTATAATATCGCAACAAACTGATCATGAGGGAAGAGGCTAAAATATATGCCATTTAATTTGCTTGTGGCATCCGATCCGACAGAGTTTTGGTAGACTGTCATACTTGTATACAATATTTTAACTTATTGTGCTGTCAGGGTAAATTAGATATTTAGAGAATTCGTATTTTTTGAGAAGTCCCTTTAGGGGACCTATGGGAAACTTGGGGAAAAACTCTGTTTTGCTTAAATAGTTAAAATATTTCCCCAACTTTATATGAAATTAAATCAAACACTGCCAATACATACTTTTACCAAACTTTGTTGAGCTAAACGCACCTCCATTGATTTCTAGCATTATTAGCACCTCTAACTCATGGTAACTAAAAACTAAAACTCTTTTAACACCTTTTTAGTGATTTGTGTGCGCTTAGCTTTGTACGCTCATAATAAACTTACAGGGAACAAGACTTTGTGCGATTTGTGCCAGGCTGACGCGAGGCTGCCGAAACCAAAGAAAACTATCAAAAAGCAGGAAGTAAAAGCCGACGTCTTAGAAGAAGAATCTGCCGAACTAAACGGTACCAAATTTTACTTGACCATTTTACCCTTATAGAGAGGTCTCCCAAAAAAAGTCACGACAGGACGGATATACATTCATGATTTTGTGTAGAATCGAGATGTCACCTGAATAATGTAGCTTTCATTTGGCTTATGAAATAATGTTTGAGTTTTGAATCGAGTTTTTTCGAACTAACATTTCAGCCATTTTTTTCATTGTCCTTGTATATAATTAAGCTGTAAGCTAGGTAAGCATTAAAGAAGAATACAGATGGAAAAGGGGATTATATGTAATGCGCAGTTACAAGAATATTACATTCATATAGAATCATTTCAAGCTAACTTGCTGTAGCGTTTTCACTGTAGCATATGCCCTTTTTGACAGTGATCTTCAATGTATACCCAATCGTAAATATACCGAATTTTCGGCTTCAAATTCTGACGTCGTTTCGTTAATAGAAAAGTAATCGGACCGATTTTCAAGATAGATAGGGCGTCCATTTAGTATTCTGTGGGCGGCAATATCTTTATTGGTTGAATTTGGACTAAAAGTCAAAAGATAAAAGTTCTAGGGCATTAAGGTGCCCATATTTTAAAATTATATTCAAATCCACTCTCAAAAAAACGCTTCGAATCAAAGATATGATGAAATTTGGATAGTCCCCATCTCATCGACTTAGCCCTAGGCGTGCGTTTATAGTGGCAATAGTAAGGGTGGAGCGTTTCCGAAAATAAGAACAAGTCTAATATGATATCCTTAATCATTAAAATCCCAACTAATCCAATCTAGCATCAAACCTAGAAAATATAATGCAGTAGATACGCATTGAAATTTTAACCCAAACTTTAACAAAAAAGCAAGGACGCACAATCGACCTTACGATGTACACCTTTAATACCCATGAGCTTCAAGGATTTTTTTTTTTGAAAATTAGTCCCATTTCTTTTCTTTTATCGACATTAGAGCTTAGATCAGAATATCCATGAACCACCTCAAATTATGACCGATGTATGTGTTCTTTTGGTAGATGGCGATGAATGCGACCAATGCACAACGATCTTGGAGGAACTCGAAAACATTGACGACGATTGCGAAAGACACGGCATCAAATTCGTAAAGACCAATGATCTGCGTATAGCCGAACAGTACGGCGCTACTGACTTCCCGGTTTTAATGTATTTCGAATTGGGTGTCGGAGGAGTTTTCGAAGGTAATTTCTTATCACACAAATTACCATTTAACAAATTTGATATTATAAAGTAATGTAATTTTAGGCGATTTAGAAGAGGAGGAAGAGGTGCTACAATGGCTTATCCAACAAAGAACAGAAGATCGAATCGAATTGATCACCAGAGTAATGTTAGAGCGGATGGTTGAAGACACCCAGTATCTGGCAGTGTATTTCTACAAGACGAATTGCCACATATGCGAGCAGATCCTGGAGGAATTGGAGCAAATCGATGACGAATGTGATGTATACGGGATACAATTAGTTCGAATACAGGATCCACAACTCGCTAAGAGGTAAGTTGTCTTAACATTGCTGCATAAAGAACGTGGATAGTTGAGCTGAAATTATGAGGTTTGATTTCAGCTCTTAACAACTTTGGCAGGCGGTTCGTGTTAACGAAGGCATTGTATTAATTCCCCCTCCTACCAACGGTATAGCTAAGGGAATAGGCAACGGGCACGGGAAGCATAATACATTTCACTATTTTATAATACGTATACACGTTTAGAACCGAGCTTGTTGTTCAAGATATACAAATTAAATTCTTATTTTTGAATTCCAGTCGCATTCCTTTGCGGTGAATCAAAATATGCAATTTGGCATCGTCGCAATCTGTTATAACGCTATTTAATTTCGAAGACCACTAGACGAACTAGGCCCTTTTAATTCTTGTAAAATATTTGTTGCCTATGTTTTCATTAGCAGTGTCTTTAGCCCTCAACGACGTTGTCGTGTGCTAACGAAGAATTGCGTTACCAATAATCAACGATATGGCAACACTGTCAGATTGGGAATGCGATCGTGTATATAATATAAGCATTGTCTTCTGTATAAACAATGATATAAGCATAACGACAAACGACATTGATTATTTTATACTTATCTAGAGTTATAAATATTCAACATTTGTATTTAATAAAAATAAAATAATAATAATAATAATAATAGTGTTCAAGAAGCGCGACGCTTTGAAAATTGGGAAGGTCACTTTTCCTTTTTTACATTTTGCGCAGTGCTGCCAGATTTACCGTTTTTACGGAATATCTAGGACTTCCTAGATCTGTTGTTTTCACTCTGTAGCTACCCTTCTACCGCAAAATCGAAAACAGAGTAATCATATGGGATGATCTATGCTACTACTAAAAGGAAAGTAAAAAAAAAACAATAATCAAAGGACAATCGATAAAACTATGAATACGATTCGGTTCCTCATCTCTATGTAGACGTAGCAAATGGTGTATTTACCTGAACCATCACTATTCACCTTTTATATCATATTTCTCCATCAATTTGAGTCATGTGACATGTCTTTTCTGGGATTTTTGAATATTTTGACTGTATATGTTGACGCGAGTAAACGTAATATCGACATTTTAAACATCGAAATGTATGTTTTCAATTATTAGTTCTGAAGATATCTTATTTAGCTTAGCTGATAGATCCTACCTACAGTAAGGCCAAAAATGAAAATATGCCCAAAAATTTAGAACAGAATAGGAATCAGATTTAGAATTTAAAAACTGACTAGCGCCTGGAAAAACAGATACTGCATGAAGGTTATTGCAAAGTCTGCCATAAGAATATAATCGTCAATCATTTTAACTGTTCACTTTTTTATATTACCCTTGATTTTGAAAATTGTATTAATTTTATCCATTATCCAAATAGCAAAATTAATTACGAATTTTAGTGGTTTCTATTTTTTCTTGTAAAATATTAAACAGGCAAATTTATAATAATATACTGAAATGAAATCTTGCTAGAGTGGGAACTGTGGACACGTTTTGGCGTGCGACAAAACGAAATTATGACGTTATATTATGATTGCTTCCGTTTTCAATCCTAAATTTACCGTTTTCTATGCGCCGAATCTAGATTCACGTCTATCCACCGCAATTTTCAACCTTCACGCATGCGCATTGGGTAAGTTTCGTCTGGTTGCGCCTCCGGAGCGAGCGAAGCGAGCGGAGGGTCATGCGGGAAGTGAAACACTAGAACGACAACACCGGGCTGCTGCCAAATGTGCAGCTCCGAAGGTCGAAAATTTGCTGTAGGCCATTTTAAGGCCGGTCTCCACCAGAGTACACACATGTTGATATTATCGCCAACTTTTGTTGTTATTTTCATAAACATTGTCGAAAAATATCACGTCGTACCCACTACGAAATATTGTTGACCGACTTTATTTACCGACTAAAAAGCAAAACTTGATCGTGTTTAACAATATGTGGCCGTCATCGACGTCGTTTCTGAATACGTCCTACCTTCCAAAAGAGAAACGTATATAGTGGTAATGACTTGCTAAATGCTAAGTGACCTTAGCTCAGACGATTTAAATCCCCTTCGCAAGGAATTAAGAAGCAATTTTAAAAAATTCTTGAGAATCAGTTCGGCTGACTTTGAACCCCCTTAAACGTTTCATACCCACCCATACCCTAACTCACCCCTAAACTACCCCTGTGCAATCAGGAAAAACCTGATGTATCAGGAGCACAGAAGGTCGACCTCCTTCCATCGACTATACTAGCCCGAGGTTGGCTCCACCCACTATGCGTAAAAGTATGGTGGGTGGGGCTTGCTAAGGAACCTAGTATCCATATAAATACGGCCCGGCCGCTGTCGACACTCAGTCGAATAACAACAACCACGTCGTCTCTGCGCTCCTTTGCTCCGGCAAGTGTAATGTGGCTACGCTTTCGTCAAGAACGCCTCTGAGAAACGTTACAGTTCACACCTCATCTAAGCTATCATGATAGCTTCACCCACGTATGAAAGGAAGAATGAAAGAGAGTATGAATGCGTGTGTGACTAAACCAAATAACCGTGACATGGGGTTTTTCGGTGTGCTTTTTCCCCATATGTAACTCCCCTCACCTTTTCCCATCCCTGAAAACAAGTTAACTAGTTCTATTCCCATCTGTATGTAATGAATTACTGTAGTAAATTTGAAGGGCATAGCCCAAGGAAATTAAATTGACAGCATTGAGCATTGCCACTAGCCTACGTATAAACATAGACTGGGTAGTTCATCCGCCCAATGTAAATGCGCGATGCAACGGTTGTGTTGTGAGGTCGTTAGTGCATCTAGCATAGGATGTAAGCGCCTCACCGGCATTGTATTGTGATTATGTTAGTCTATGTAATAGTAAGCTTAAGTGTCCTTAACTCTGTAAACGAACCCTAATAAATGTTTATTGATTGATTTGGCTGACTTTGAAACATTGCTCCAAATGGATGGCCCCAGGATTTGTAAAATGAACACAAATTACAGATGCAATTCCTGTTCAAGCGCGACTTGCAGTTACGCTTAGGTTTTTGGCTTCTGGACTTCTGGAGATTCATTAACTAGCCTCTTTGTTTCGGTTTTTAGATCATACATGCTTCGTATACCAAAGTTCAGGATGAGACTGATATTTTTTCGATGAGCTGCCTTGTTATTTCGTTATTCCACTCCATACTAAATTTTAAACTAAACAACAAAGACAATCTTGTCAACTGCACTGCAAGACTGACAATAAAGTACAAAATGACAAAATACCTGGAACAATCACTAATCGAAGTTGATTCGGTGGAGACGAGTTTCGACATGCTTGTAAACATTGTCGCAAACGCGATTTTTCTTTGATGTACGGCTCCTCGAGCGAAAAATTAAAAAAAGTCAGCGACAGGCGAGAATCGAACCAGCGGCGTACAGATGACAAGCAGAACGTCCAACTACCTCACCACACCGAGGCGTTGGAAGCATTTCGCTAGACCGTAAAGACATGGATAATTCCGATACATTCGACCACTATGGATCAAGCAGGCCACACTAATTTTATAAGGCGGAAAATTTTCGGGGTGCCACGCCCAAAAAGGTCGTGGGTCCCATATTGTGACCAATATATTTAGCAATAAGAAGAGGAAATAGGAATAAAAAACGTAAACATGATGATGCATGTTATTTACATTAAATCAAACCAGTTTTCCCATAGATATTGTCATGGCTAGCATCCATCCTAATGTTTTTGTACTACCCTATAGAACTGGCCTTGCCGCGTCTATGTACGAGTCATTGCCGGCCGCGTAGATTCAGGAACCCCGGAATTATCTCGATGCCCTGGTCGAGAATTAGGGATCGGCAAGACAAGAAATCTTGTCTTGGCAAGCAATTTCTTGTCTTGTCTTGAAATATTTTCAAGAAATAAAAAAAATCTTGTCTTGACCATTTTTTGAGAGTTGGTGTCTTGTCTTGACTCAAGAAATCTTGAAATCTTGACAAAAGGGGAACCCCCGTTTAAAAGTAGCGGTAAGATGTGATGTGATATTTATGCTTTATGCGTAGAATCGAGGTTCAGGCGGCCAGGGCCAGGGTAGTATTATTTTACAGTTCGTTTCTTCATATGCGTTGTTTACGTAGCGAAATTTACGCCACTGAAGTAGACCCACTTTGCAAAGTTCGTCTTGATTCTAATATCTTAGGCCATAACATATCCAAAAATGATAAAAAATCATCTGAAAATAAAAAGTCATTAAGCATAAAAAAGTTATCCAATTTAATTTGGCCCACAAGACATTTACCAAAATTAAAATATCAATTTCAATTTTGTTTGTATATGCCTGTTTTTTAATGGTCAATATTCCGAAACCTTTCCAATCTTTTTTGCATATTTTTATATCTTCATTTCATTCGGTTGATTTTTGTAACGACCTGAAACATTTGTTTAAAAAAATACCCCATTTTCTGTGCGCATTGAAGTAGACCCGCTTTGCAAAGTGCTTTTTGATTTCAATACCTTAAGCCATAACATATCCAAAAATGATAAAAAAAAATCCTTTGAAAATAAAAAACGACACACAGCGTCAAAAGCCTTGGACCCCCAACTACCTTTCTCATCAGACAGATACAAGCATGTCTGCCTGAAAACATTAATATCTACTTTAATAAATAGTCAAACAAACTCATTCAAAAAAGAAGATGCTAATATAAGATGAAACTACAAATGTATTTCAAAGTGAATCTACTGCCGTAACCAGTGGCCTATATGCAGAGTGTTGAGAGTTTTTAGATAAACATACATTTTTGACTCTCCCCGTATGAAACAGAAATTAAAGTTTGACTGGGGTCTTAGGGTGGATAACTTTGCCAATGAATTGTCTATAATGTAATACCAAAAATTTAAGTCAAAATTGATACCGAGTGAATTCAAAATTTAGGATTTCTCTGAAAATTCTTAACACTCTAAAACGGAGTTTTATCCACAATACCGAAACAGAATTATTGCACTCGGCGCGCGTTTCGCTAAGTACGTTAGCATCATCAGGAGATGATTAAAACCAGTTTTAATCATCTCCTGATTATGCTAACATGGTTAGCGAAACGCGCGTCGAGTGCAATTATTCTGTTTCGGTATTGTGGATAAAACTCCGTTTTAGTGCATGTTGCCGAAGGTTCCAAACCTCAACATAGTCTCTCTGTACCTACTAGTCCACGGGTTACAGCAGTACATTAATTTTGTAATCCTTTTAAAGTTTCTTTTTTGGCATTTTATTTTTTGAATCACTTTGTTTGCTTATTTAATAAACTGCATATCTGTTTTCAGGCGGACATGTTTGCATTGCCTCTTATGAGAAAAGTAGTTGGGGGTCCAAGACATTTGAAGTGGTGTGTATTAAGCCGTTGTTATTCAAACAACGATTAAGCATTAAGAAAGGTTCCAATTTAACTTGGCCCATAGTGTATATCTCAACATCCGGCAAAGTGCTTGGTATTATAAAAAAAATTTTGCATAATTTAATTTTTTTATTCATCTGTTAAATGTTGCAGTTCCTAATTTTTTTTCCCAGTAAACTAGCAAACAAATTAGTTTTTTTTAATAATTCTAGGTTTTCAAGAAATTTCAAGATTTTCTTGATTTCTTTCCAAGAAATCTTGATCTTGAGAAATAATTTCTTGTCTTGTCTTGAAAAACAAGGATCATTTCTTGTCTTGATCTTGTCTTGAAATCAAGACAAGATCAAGAAGTTTTCAAAAAAATTACGACCCCTATCGAGAATCATATTGAGTGGCCTAGCTTCTTCCCGAGTATTCGTGATGGATTGGATTTGAGATTAAAAAGAAAAATGGGAATACTGGAAGAACGAACATCATAAAAGATACAATCAACAATGGAAGTGCTCACCCCATAAGGAAGCATCCTCGGGGGCTACCAGTGACGAAACAACAAAAGGTTACCACATTAGTCAACAAAATGCTTGACGATGGGATTATTGAACAATCATCATGGTCGTCTTCTGTTGTCTTAGTCACCAAGAAGGATGGGACTACCAGATTCTGCGTAGATTATAGAACGCTCAATGACGTCACCAAGAAAGACAACTATTCACTTTCCAGGATTGATGACACGTTGACGACACTAACAGGTTCTCAACACTCGATTTAAAGAGCGGCTACTGGCAAGTAGGCATCGACGAACAAGATAAGAAAAAGACTGCCTTTTCTACCGAAAGTGGTTTATATCAGTTTAAAGTTATGCCCTTCGGACTATGCAATGCCCCCGCTACTTTTGAGCGTTTTACGGAGGTTACGAGGCCTCACTTGGATGACATGCCTGGTCTCTCTTGATTATACAATGGTAATGGGAAAAACTTTCGAATAGCACCTACAAAACCTGCATAAAGTGTTTACTAGAATTAAGAATGCTCATCTCTTACTGAATCCAAAGAAATGTTTTTTTTTTCAACAAAAAGTTGAATTTCTCGGGTATGTCGTGTCATCAGAGGGAATTCGAACCGACGACCAACGGAAGAATACAGCAATCAAGGACTGGCCTCGTCCTCGCGACAAACATGAACTGCGAAGCTTCCGTACTTATTATAGAAGATTTGTTGAAGGATTTGCAAATATAGCTGCACATCTACATAAACTCACTGAAGAAGGAGCAAATTATAACTGAGATCATAACTGTGAATCTGCTTTCAGGAAATTAAAAGCGGCTCTATGTTCTAGTCCAATATTGGGATATCCGGAACAAAAGGGTAAATTTGTATTGGACACAAATGCAAGCAACATCGGCATCGGAACAGTTTTATCGCAAGTACAAGCAGGAGAAGAACAAGTTATCAAATACTACAGTCGAACACTTTCGAAACCTGAACGTAACTACTGTGTAACCCGAAAAGAGCTGGACTGATCATGCAGCACTTAAACGGCTTTGCCAGGTGGCTTGAAAAGTTACAACAATATAACTTTAAGGTTAAGCACAGGGCAGGGAGATTGCATAATAATGCCAAAGAATAGATCAACGAGAAGGAATTACTCCCATTAGGCAAATGAAGTTTGAGGTTGATCAGCAGTGGACGACAGAGCAACTTAAAAATGATCAGCTTGAGGATAGTGAAATAGCACTACTGCTAAAAGCTAAAGAGGAACATCAACCAAGACCAAACTGGGGAGAGATTTCAACTAAAGGATTTACTTTTAAAACTCTGTGGGCTCAGTGGGACTCCCTGGTAGTGGAAAATGGACTTCTTAAACGAGCTTGGGAAAGCGCCGATGGAAAAGTAGTGAAGACACAGTTAGTGGTACCAAGGAGGAAGATATCGGAAGTACTGGAAGAAGTTCATAATGGAAAGTCTGATGCTCATCTCGGAGTGAACAAAACGATTGACAAGACTTGCGACAGATTTTAACTACTGCCAGGATGTGAAATCGTGGTGTCGGCAGTGCTCAACCTGTGCCGCAAGTCAAGGGCCCAAAACAAGATCTAGGGGAAAAATGAAACAATATTATGTGGGCCTACCATTTGGACGTATCGCCATTGACGTAGCTGGCCTTTTTCCAGAAACAAATAATGGTAACAAGTACATTTTAGTGTCAAATTGACTACTTCAGTGAGTAGGTAATATTATGGAGCAGTCCACTTGGACTCGTACCATTCAGTCTACCGGGATTTTTCCCAGTGTCCAGATGGGCCAATTCGCCCCTGGTTTCCGCTAAATGTTACTCTACGAATGAAAAATTATGAATTCGAAGAAAATTCGCCTTGTCTTTGTAGGGTTATTATTGAGGTTCGCTCGTTTGAAGGGCCATTCGTTAGCGGTTAAAACCAAATTTAGATCCCAGCTAGTATGCTTAGTAAGGATAAGTTGCCCGATAACTTGGGTGCGACAGACGGAACGGGAAAGCCGTGACGTCAGTTGTTGAAATCGATCGGAAGTAGAAGCAGCGTTTTAATTATTATGAATTTAGCACTACCTATTGTGCCTTGAAAGAGCCATCAAAACCTCATTTATTAATTTATTTTTCTGGTTAATTGATAATCGTTTCTTTTAATATTTAAATACAAATCTAGTCTCGGTTGAGCTTTAAGATAGATTAATTTTATTTATTTATCTATTTTTCTGACCGATTGATATAATTGCTCTGAACCTTTTAATATAAGTCAAGCATTGACAGCCAAGCTTTAAGATAGCTTTCAATAATTTTATTCGTCATTTATCTATTTGTATATCTGGTCGATTGATATAATTATTGTGGTCATTTATCAATACATATTATAATCGCTACCTTTACAATTGGTGCAGCTACTAGCGCACGCATACATATATGCAATAAGCATAGGTAAACCAAAGTGATCACTTCGGATTGTAGTGTTTAGAGCGTTTAAGTGTAAGGCATACAGTACCGAGTTAACAACAGAATTGGTCTCCGTACAATCATCATATTGTACCACTATTTATTATTATTATTAATTACTTAATAGTCTTTTGACATTCCTTTGCCTTTAAATTGCAAAATTTCACTGTAAGATTGTTGCTGTTGAGAAAAAAAAACCTCGAAGCTAATAAATTGATCCGTAAATTTAGATTGTGTTTTCTTGTTAAGATTGAGGTTCTTTGTTTGATAAGCGTGTCTAACAATCCCGTACAACATCAGCGAAGCTTTTCCAGTTTAGTTGGTAAGAACTGGTGGCGCTTTACGACTCCACTCCCGGAGCCGGGCATTGCAAACACGACTCTCCGGTGTTAGGCTTGTTTTTAATTAAAATCTTTACTTGTTTGCTAACTTTAATAGGAAAAACCTGTTTGAATCTATATGTTATAAATATAAGCAAAACCAACAGTATTCCTACGCTCTACTGCCGTTTAGTACTTTGAACCATAAACAAAGGCAACATTGCTTACCGGCCGGATGAACAGCTATGT
>MU183517.1:148489-194844 GCA_016904865.1 Pissodes strobi | reverse complement strand
TCAATTTACTAAAATTGAACTGCCTATCAATGTACTAAACATTGAAAGTCATTGACAAATAGGTAGAATAAATGGAGCGGAATAGACAAATATTTCATAACATTATATTTAACATATATTCCGTTACAATATTCTCGGCAATTTTGCTTTTATTCGTTATTCGTTAGGGAATTTTCAATATAGGATTCGGCTACACTGGTTAACTTCCATCCTCCATGCCTTTTAATATTAGTGATATTGGTTCCAGAATTTGCCAACAAGGTTGCTGAGGATCTCCGAAAACAGTAGCCCGTGTACAGTTCTGGATTTTTCAAGTTCAGGGCCCCAGACATCATTTTACCAAATGTATTGATACCAACGCTTTGATTAGTGCATTTTCCGTTTCTATAAAATAGAAAAAAGCGTTTGTTTGTGGCATTCACAGGTCGTGCAGCCACGTACTTTCTGTACAGTTTTATGTAGCTAGCTTTGTTCTTATCTGGGTCACAAACTACAAATTTTCTCGGTTTATTGGTTTTGGTAGATGGTATGGTGATTACCAGAATGTCTTTTTTAACTGCAATATCTTCAGTCGTCATCTCCATCAACTCCTCACGTCGACAAGCACCTACTATACCAAAAATTGTAGTTATTTTCATCATGAGATAGACGTTGTCTGGAGCATTAAAAATAAAATTTGTTGTTCCAAAATTTTGGATTTTTTTGGTTTGTAGTTATCGTTGACTCTCTATAAATAGGATGCGAGTTTGTGATATTTGCTTATATCAACGTCCTTCTCAAGTTTTATGATTAATTTTAGCATTGAATATTTCGACCATAGCGGTGATGGAGCATATGTACTTGATAATATATGAAAATATGCTAGCAATACATCTTCCTTTATTGTGGATAATTTTTTTTATTGCACTAGAATTCGACCAAACTGAACGCTTTTCTGTAACGTTCTTTAGATTTTTCTGGAATCAGAGAACTATTTGCTGCGTTGATGGCCTCTATGATGTCTTCTGAAAAACCTTCTCCTTCAAACTGTTCTTCGCTATCTATTTTAACACAAAAACTTGCAAAAATGATAAAACTGAAGAAAGGCTACAGTTGTTGATTATCAATGTGTGATTGTTTGACAGTTGCTGAGGTATAAATAGTATATTATTTTATATGGAGGAAAAGTGATACTTTTCATGGCGCGCTCGTGTTTAACAGCCGAACGGAGTGAGGCTGGTAATAGAGAGCAAGCCATGAAAAGTAACTTTTCCTCCAAATAAAATATGCTGTTTTTTCTTCAAATGTCGACAAATTAATGCAAAAACATCTCTTTTTAATAGTAATAATATCTAATTATTATTAAAGATAAATGGGTTCGCAAGGCGGCTTAGACCACGGTCGTAGGTGGCCTTGCTTAGACAGGTGTCGATGAATGTAACATAAAGCTGTCAGTGGACACTGTCAACAATAATTATTTTTTTAAGATGGCGTCTCCGATTGTGTTTTAATTCCGTATTGATAAGCAATTATTGAGTAAGTTCGATTAAATAATAACCAATTTGTTCCTAAATTAGTGATTTTTAGAAAGGCAGTCACAAATTGAGTGATAAATACAAATTGTAGTTTAATAAATCTTGAGTTGTTGACGCTTATTTTGTTGTCTGTTTGTATTGTATCTATGTTGCTATGACAACACTTTTACCTCCGCCGGCGGAAAAGTGAAAAGTAAAGCTCCGGCGGAGGAAAAACGAAACTTCACGGCCGCCTACACAGTCGAGTAATGACGGATTTACTGACGTTTGAAGAAAAACAATATTTACCTCCTGCTTCAGAACGGGGTGATGTGTATTTGATATTTTAATCACAACCTGCACCTAATTACTGTAATATATGGGTGTCAAATTAGTGGAACATTTTATATAAATTCTGTCACAATTTCCAATATAGTGCGGAAAAGTAGTACTTTCAGCACGATAAATCGTGCCCAAAAGTTATTTTCCGCACGAACGTAGGAAAATATTCTTTTAAAGATAGGTCCTATCTTTTATTAGCATCGAGGTAATTTATTGAGATTTTCATATAGTAATTAGTAATGATAAGTTGTTGATCAGAGACTTGCCAAACTACCGTAACTAGTGCTACATTTTGATTTGAAGTTTAATCGCAGTGAGTACCAGGCCTAAATCGTTTAATTGATACCTGATGTAATTTCTAGTGTTAAAGTGTTAAGATGAAACTTAAATAACATAGCAATTAATATAATTGTAATTTGAACATTAATTATCACTTGTTGCATATTATTATATAGGTCAGCTTAAGTGATATTCCATAATTTTTTTTGCATAATATTAACCATAAGTAATCAGAAAATCTTCTAAATTTTAGAAAGTAGATTGTTCTACCCAAGTAGTATTTTTTAATAAACTGGTTGTTTGTATTCCTGGTGTATATTTTGGCAACTGTATTTAGACTATGATTGAGTCTTATTCTTTTTTTTACGCTCTTACACATGGTATTTTTTTCTAAATTTTATTATCCGATTTTCAAACAGATAGAATTTCTAATAGATTTGGCACAGTAAATATTTAGTGGCGCCCGCTCTAACTGCCATAAACTTTAACACACGCCTTTAAAAAGAATAAAACCACAAACGGCTGAGTGAGTTAGGCATATTGACCAGCTGTAAGCGCAACTGGTGAATAAGGCTGGTTACAATGTCTAATTTTATTTTCATATTAATACAAAAGGTTTCGTTAAGACTCATTTTCTTATTGACGCTTGAAATAAATTCGCTCCTAAGAAACCAAAAGATTGCATTAAAAACGTATTTGCACTCACCTCGCTCTTCTAGGCACTTAAATTTATGAAGCATACAACAGCAAGGCAACCATCTTCCAGGCCGAGATGTACGTGATCCTCAAATGTGTGTATGAGAGCCTGTTAAGAGCTTCAGAAGGAAGGGCTTCTATATCTGCGCGGACAGTAGAACTGCTCTGTCGGCTTTTTAGGCCGATAGAATTAATTCTGCGCTGGCGTCTGAGTGCAAGGACGTCTTGGAGGCCCTGGCCGGGCATAATGGGGTCAGTCTTGTTTTGGTTCAGGGACAGTCGAATGCCCAGGAAAAGGCTGATCATCTGGCACGACATTGCTCCGCCATGCGTTCAATGGGACCTAAGCCTGTAATAGGCGTATTCTGCAGTACGACCGCTGCTATCTTCGGGAACGCAATGATGCATGCCAAGGATCTACAGCGAGCTACTTAAGGAATAAGTCAAACTGTGCTACTCTTTGACAATCTAGCGTCTTGTAGGGTGAGGATCTCTTTGGCTCTAATTTCCGGGGACATAAGGTTTGTGATAGGGCTTTTTAGAGGGCACTGTCGTTTGAACAGGCATACCGTGGAAGGTCCAGATTATAGGTGGTGCTTGGTGGACGAGAAATGGCCCACTCACGTTTTTGTTGAATGGCCGGCGTTAATTAGGATAAAAGAGAAGCACTTGGGAAGCTGCCTGCTGTACCTAGAGGACATAAGAAGTATCCAGCCGAGGAAGCTATGTGCCTTCGCTGTGTGAGTCGGCGCACAATAGGCCCAGACTGGTGGCCTACGTACAGGGGATCTTCTACCTATGTTTCCATATTCATTCAATAGAAAGCCAGAGACAACAAATTGTCGCTTGTGCGTTCTATTGTGCGCAAATACATTCTACAAAAATATTATAAGTATTCCAATAATATATTCATATTTCTGGTATTTCCAGTTTAATTATTTGTAGCTTTATATATTTGTTTTCTAAAAATATCCGTAGGTGCTAAAATAGTCGGCGCAGTTATAATTTTCATAACTTAATTTATTTTCCTACGTATTATAATGATAACGCTGCTCGGTGTCTCTATGCGAGTTTGAAATGTAATATTAAGAGTAACAAGTTATTTTTAGGCTTTGCATTTTATTATGAAGCAGGGGAATAAAATCCAGAAGAAGAATAATAGGGTTGGTTTTTTTTGTTAACATAGCGTAGCAGTGCAGTAGAACTGAAATGCAGCAAGAATTAAATTCGAATTGTTTTGAACGTATACGTGTTTCCAATAAATTAGGTTCATTATACATATTTTCCGTTTTTATCATGCCTGGATGCTTCGTTTTAAGCTCACAATTATGGAACATTCTATATATATTTTCCCTTAAATAGATATTGATAAATGCTAGTTATTTGACGTCGTAGATTTTCCTTATAAATAGTTCTTGCATTATAAGAGCGATATGATTGATTTTGCCAAAGACAATCATACTACGTAGCATAATTGTCTTTGATTTTTTCCAAAATAAATTTTTGTGTTTGCGAACTTGTTGTATCCTTGTAGGGTATCAAGGAAACACTCCGTATTTCAGAAATTAGACTAGTGAAGGTAATCCGTCCGGGTCGAGGTTTAAGCGAAGGTTATTTATATTATCTGGTACACGTAATATTATTGTTTCAATTCAACAAACGCGCTATCACTTAACCTTGACGACCTTGCACTGTTATTATAATAATATATACAAGTCTTGAACCTACATCAACTCGATATATATAGGAGATTAGAAGACTGAGGAACAATCGGTATTAATTAGTATAAGCAATATTATATAACGTAATATAATGATAATCACAGCGAGAATTATAAGTAATAATTAATGTGAATACAGAACTCAAATATTACCTGGAGTATTATTCAAATGAGTAAAAGAGTTCTACATGGCAACCCTGCCATTCGCAACGTGTGCCATGAGTTTTGAGTGTTATGTGCCTCGGTGGATCCTGTGAAATATGGGTACGACCAACTCCAAGCAATCGGAGATCACCGACTCTGGTGTGGTAAACTCCAACTTCATCGTGGAGCAAGAAGAAATCAGGATGCCAACGGACATGAGAATAGCAATATACATTTTAGTGGAAGCAGCTATATCCGTACTATTTCTAAAACTAAGAGCCGCTTACCGGAAGGGATGAAACGGCAGTTAACCAGAAGCATGGTCATCAGGGCGCAGGCAGCCGATGTTTAGCAGTTCATAGGACCACAGTTGCGGATGAGTAAGACAATTTTCGTAAAATTAAGTGATTACGTGAACAATGAACATAGCGAACTTTTAAATTTTACGATTTTACAGCATATTATCATTATTACTATTTTTTTTTCTACTATTAGAATTATTCGTACTATATCTATAGGCTATATTACTCGTACCAATGTATTATTACCGTTATTTTTTCACCGATATTTATTATTATTATGCTTTATTTTTACTACGACTATTTATTGGGGGATCCATATGATATATTTTATCAATCTTATTTTTAATAGTTCTACATAATTTTAAGTTTACTTTCGCTCTATTTTGCACAGTATCTTGCATACTTTACTATTTTATGTAACAAGTCATCGTATCCCCACAATACTAGCAAAAGCGTATCCATTTTATGAACGAGCGGGAAAAGACCTATTAATAACGAAGCAAAGCGGATTCTTAAAAAACAGACGCCAAAGGCGGAAAACGTTAAAAAAGAAATTTGTGATATTTTACTAAACTTATACAATAAATTTATCAAAGTCGTTCGGTCAGTTTACAAAATTCTAAGCGATGAACAAATACTTATCGTTAAAAAACTCTTTACTTCAATAAGAGAGAAAATAATACGAGCTTATCAAGTGCTGAAAGTCCTATATAAGATTCCTACTTCGGGTGTCGAATATATTGACCCTGAAGTGTTGGAAGAAGACATAGAAGGAACCGAATCAGAGGAAGATACGCAAACAGATTTCAAAATGGCTATGACAAACGCCGAATTTTTCAATTTAGCAAGCAAAATGTTTCCAACTGAATTCGATGGCGCACACGATAAACTACAGACCGTGATTAACGCTCTTACACTTCTACAAGTGAACTCAGAAAACCACGAAGCCAATGCGGTAGCCTACGTAAAGACAAGATTAATTGGAAGGCCAGAGACCTGATAGAAGCAAGCGACACTTTAACCTCAATAATAAACAAACTTAGAGCAGGAATTAGGATGGAAAGCTCGCAAACAACCAGTGCAAAGCTGTTCAGCCTCAAACAAGACAATACAGACAAATCCAGGTTTGCTTCAGAGATGGAAGACCTAGCACAAAGGTTAAAGAGAGCATACATCCACGAAGGTGTCCCGGTAGCAGTAGCCAAAACCTATGCTACAAACGCAACAGTTAAGGCCCTAATAACAAACTCAACCTCGGATAAGGCTAAATTGGTCATGGATGCCGGAACATTCAACAACTGTCAAAATACATTATCAAAATTCTTAAACGAAAATGACGAGAGCAATGTAAGGAAACACAATAAAAAAGAAACAGAAATCATTGAAAAACACAAAACCGACATTCCAGAACCAAAAATTTTAGAAACCCTAGATAATGTCAGTACAATTAAATTACCTATGGTGAAATTCGACGTTAACCCCAACTATCTTAGGATAGCCTTGAGGACAAAAAGTCGACCAAACGCCGAAAATTATGAAAATAAAATTATGATCACTAATGGCAATATGTCGCTAGCGACAATACTGTCTAAGCTCGAATGGCCGGCGATCATGATATTTATACGGTTAAGCTAAAAGCAAATGACCAAATATTTAAAATGTGCACAATAAATAAACTGAAAGAAGTAGGGAATAAAATATTGAAGAATTTAAATATTATCTTATATAAGGATCCAACTGTTATCTCGAGTCGCGACGAGAAAACAAACTTAATTAGACAATTTCACGATGATCCACTTACGGGAGGACATTGTGGACAAAAGAAACTTCTTAAAAAATTAAGAACCAAATATCGTTGGAAACGAATGTCAAAAGACGTAGCAAACTACGTAAGAAATTGCGTTAAATGCCAATTAAATAAAAAGAAAGTAACTCATGTGGAACCCATGATTATTACACCTACTCCACAGAGAGCTTCGTTGTATTAAACAACGAGAACCGAACAAAATTTGATCCTTGGTACAAAGGTCCTTTCTCCATAACGAATATAGAGGAGGTAAATTGCACGATACAAGACGCAATGGGAAAAAAGGCAAACTGTACATAAAAATAGAATCCAACCGTTTGCAAATCTGTGAACTCAATTTCCAAACTTTTATTCAATTATTTTTGTAAATTAATTTTAAGCAGTGCCGAAGAACACTTACGCGAGTGCAGTGCATTAGAATAACGTATAACCCAATGTACATTCTATTTAACATAGGTATAAGGCATAACGTAATTTTCCTTCTACTTTAATGTATATATTTTCCATGTATATATTTTTCTACCTTTTATGTAAAAATTTATTAGATTTTTAATTATTCTTTACATTTGGGCTGGCCAGCCAAGCAAAAAAAACAACCGCAGTTATAACTTAGATAATATTTTTTTTTGCACAATAGAAGAAAAAATCCTTGCCCAGTCAAGAAAAAAAACCCTAATTATTAGTATTTTGTTTGGAAAGAATAGTTCTTTTAACATTTTATTATAAGTAATAATATTGTATAGCTTATGTTTTTTTAGAAATATGTACAATTAGGTTTACTCGAATGTCCTCATTTTTGCCACAACAAAAATAAGGAACATTCCCAAAAGAGGGTAGGTCTAGGGTATCAAGAAAACACTCCGTATTTCAGAAATTAGACCAGTGAAGGTAATCCGTCCGGATGTAGGTTTAAGGGAAGGTTATTTATATTATCTGGTACACGTAATATTATTGTTTCAATTCAACGAACGCGCTATCAAACGCCGACAACAAGGATGACTTAATCTTGACGACCTTGCACTGTTATTATAATAATATATATACAAGTCTTGAACCTACATCAACTCGATATATATATATAGGAGATTAGAAGACTGAGGAACAATCGGTATTAATTAGTATAAGCAATGTTATAGAACGTAATATAATGATAATCATAGCGAGAATTATAAGTAATAATGTTTGTAATCAGAGTCGTCTAAATTTCCGCTGATTGCCTTAAAAACTCTCGACCTCGATGCCTATTGGGTTAATGTCATAATAATGAATAAGCGTATATTTGTAATCGTAAATTTCAGCGTTTCCTAATTTTATTGGCAATAATCTGGGGTTATCGATGTCACTTTTTCAGCGGAATCTGATTACGATTTGCCTCAGATGTGACGAGAATGACGCTACCGACAGCATCTACGTTAAGTATACCGTAGATATACATTTATATTAAAGCGGACTTTTCAGATTACCCAGGTGTATTTTCAAATGGGCGTTTGTTCTCATGATTTTTCAGATTGACGTCTTGTACGGTTCCGATTAAATCTGGTGTGTTATGTTTCTCGTCGATATTAATTTTACCTATTGGCTTTTATTTATTTTAAAAAAGTTTTTCGTTCCTTTTTGAATCAAGGATTTTTTATTTGTTTTTATGATCATTTATATAGTCTTACATTAAAAGTTGGCCTAAATTCAAATCAAATGGGCCATGGGAACTTGTATGGTCATTAATCATATCTATGGCTTCAATTGTTTTGTTGAATTAATAGATTTTTTGATACCAGTGGCACAGGGAGATCCTATGGCACTCGACGGGTGGTGAGTGTGCGGAGATGTTGATTGACATGATTCTGAATATAATTAGGGAGAAACAGATGCCCTGGGAGTGAGTTCCATTCATAGTGATGCAGTACGCCAGACAAACAAGTCCTTGAATGGCGATGTTCTAGGTGTTTACAATTGTACGACGAATGGGTGCGCCCTTGCCGCCTTTCTTGACTGTCTGATAGGCTGAGGGCGGGATGAGACCGGCCAAATCCTGGAAATATCTGCCTTGAAAATATCTGTACAACAGAGATATCTCGGCCACATGTGTGTAGTGTTCCAGACTACCTAAATGCCGGGTCATCTCCGGGTCGCCGACGAGACGCCCAGCTCTCTTCTGAATGGAATCCAGCAGCTTTAAAGGTGGTCACTGCGCGAAACAGTTTCACGAAAATGTTTCGGGAAAATGTTTGGCAGTGTCTTCAGGGCGATGAGACGAAACATTTTGAGTAAGTCGTCAGTTTGTGCGAGACAATGATGTCGCTCTCTTGGTTAATTTTTGGCGCAAAACACACTGTTCACGTGCCTACCGATGGCCAAACGGAAGGCGCAACTCTTTGATGTGCGATCCAAAACCAACTCGTGTTGGCTCACTTCGTTTCATACTCGCGAAACAAGATTCGGGGTGAGTACTACCTATACACGAGGCGAGACTGGTTTCGCGTAATGACAAGAAAACCCGCCTTTAGGTGTGTTTAGGTGTGGCACCCCAGCAATATTGTATGCACAGTTTTGTTTAGAGCAAGAGCAGCTGCTGCGGTGTAAATAGTTTTTTGTTACAAAATAGCGCAGCAAGCTTCGGCGAAGCTGATTTTGCTATGTTAGCAACGTGGTCATGCCAGGACATATTGCTGTTCACCGAAACACCCAGTAGTCCGATTGACGAGGATGAAGGAATGGTCGATCCTGCAATAATGATGTTAGGGCCCACCGTATTGGCTTTCTGATTAATTGTGGTAACCTGCTCTTGCCTGCGGTGATAAGTCTCAGTCGCTGGTAAAGGTTTTTCTCCTGAATTGGGAGACAAGGGTACTGTCGTCTGCAAAACTGTAAACCAGAATATTGGTTTCGGTCAGCAGGCCATTAATAAAGATGAGGAATAGAGTTGGTGAAAGTATTGCGCCTTAGGGGTGAATATGTCTGAGATGTGTCTAAAGCCACATGCAGGATTGATTTTAAGGAAACTGGCAAGCGGCAAGCCAGCTACAGGGAGACGCTGGCAGTCTGAAGGACGATAGTTTGTTGAGTAATCCGTCATGACAAACTCTGTCGAATGCTTTTGATATATCGAACACAATCGCTCGAGATTCTCCGTAGTTCTCAACTGCCCTACGCCATGTATAGGTGACATAGGCCAATATATCTCCAATCATCTCTCTTTGCGAAAGCCGTATTGGTTATCGCTAATTATTCTTTTGGTCTCAAGGTATCTGATTAGTTGCTGATTGGCTACACGTTTTATGACTTTGGAGATCATTGCAAGCAAGGCAATTGGGCAAAAGTTTGAAGGCGTAGTTTTCTTGCCACGTTTGGAACAGGTTGCACTCGAGTGACCTTCCATGAAAATGGGTAAATCCCATTTCGGTAAAATAGAGAAATATGTCTGGAAAAAATGGGTGTTACAACGGAGGCAGGTATTCCGTTCGGTTCTCATGGCTTTTGCTTATGCAGCTCTTTGACGATTTTACGATTATGACGGTGATGAAACTTAAGTTCTCCCAAGGTAATGTTGACGATGATTATGGTGGGGAGAGCCATGCCTTAGGGTACGTTTAGGATTGAGTATTCTGAATTGAGGTGGTTGACCGGTATTGAATCAAAAGTGGTAGCTAACGTTGTATAAAACTGCTGTAGGCTCTATCGCTTGGAGGGAAGTAGAGACCGAAAATTAACTTGATTAATCCCTTGGCGGTTAACTTTAGCTACATGAGGTCAATATTGTTTGGTTCGAGTATTTCCTCATGATAATACGAAAGGTTGCTTCGGACAAAGGCATATTATCTCGTTGTTCGGAGTTTGCCAAAGGGAAGCTTATTTTTGTATCAGTTCTATAATATTTACTATTTTAATTCTTACAATTATTAAGTAATCTAATATTTAAAGCTATTGTCAAATATTCACAGTTTCTCTTCTTTATAATTAGTATCTTTACTGACTCTTCATTCTCAATGTATTTGCTTCGGCATGTGCAGTATTTTGAAATTATCTACTTGAAAAGGAATCTAGATTTATTGAAATCGAATATTTTTCCTTCATATATAATTTAATGGATTAGATACTTTGAAAAAACAACAAATCGTTTTACCTTGTTTGCATCCTTTGGAACAGAATATTCTTCTTTGTAACGTTTCAAATGATATTGAATACCGTGAATGCGTCTCGGGTTTCTACTAGTAAGCTTGATTTACTTCAATACATATGATATTCAGGGTAATTAATCATAGCAAAGTTTTCATGTTCTTAAAAATGGCCATCGATAATAAGATGGTTAGAAAACAATATGGACCTCTTAAAATTGATATTGAGATGAACCATATAAGCATTCATTAACACAATTTTATCATCAATTCATGCCACTTTGTAAATTAATTTTAGGTGAGTAGCTTCGACATATGCTGTCATATTTGGAGACATTTATTTGGTAATTAAATTACGGCTACATCAAAAATACATTATCCGAAACCATGTAGTCAAACTGAAGCTTTGTGAATAATAAATTATGTTCTGCGATATCTTTGAGATAATAATTGGGGAATGGCGGTAAATATTTAATAAATTTCAATCTATTTGCGACTATGTTTGTATATTTATGAAAAGTACTAGATATACTAAAAATATTTGTTTGGTTTAGATCCTGCTGCAGATCAAAGCTATGCTCTAACACAATATGTATTTATTTTCTCGCGTGTCATAACAGTATCATTAACATTATATATGTGATTTTTAGTACTTTAACGATTATAGTTGGGATAGCATTTTGCTTTAACTTCCTTATCTCGCTTTTTTCCTACCACATGCCTGGCGCAAAATGAACCAGCTAGAAAGGATAATCCGTTAGTATATTGTAATTTGCCCATCACTTAAGCAAATTGAGGCATGCCATTTGACGAACATGCTACTTAAACTGTGTTGTGCGATGTTGGCTAAGCTCGAGTCAGCTAAACCAAGACTGGAAGAATTCGATCTAAATCGCTTTTAAAATACATTGCAGATAAAATTATTCAACCACCAGTGGTAGTTGAAATAAGCCGACTCTAGACTCTATTTTAAACCAGGCTATAATAACTACATAGCAGTGACTATATGATGTTAAACAAGGAATGTTCTAAATGTTAAGGTATTTTTTGTACTTCCAGGACTAAAATGGTTCATTTTCTCCTAAAGGACTAAAGTGCATTTTGACTATGATCGTGATCACGAAGGACAACTTGCTTGCTTATACTGTAACTAAGTGTTTCAAAGTAGACAATATTCAACTAGTAAAGAATAATATAAGTTTGTATATCAAAAACGGCATGCACCTGCAATCTACTACATTCATATAAATACAAAGAGTAGATATAACAACAGTCTTTAGTGTGACAAAAAAAGACCCATGAAACAATCACCCTTCAACTTTACATGCCCAGTTTTTTTAAATACCTACATTTAGGATTATAATGTATTGGTAACCTGTAGAAGGTCTGCAGAGTACGTAAAAGCTTACTTCTGACTAAGTCTTAAGTTAATCTACTTTAAAATACCACTTATTTACTTGGTACCTACGAAAGCAGCAAAACTACACTTTAAAACGTAATATAAGTTTAATGTCTAATTCGATATACCGAAACTACTCACAGCTTTAATAGTCAGCAAAAAAGTCAATAGAAAAACGCATAAGATCGCTATAAATCACATGAATTTCTTCACAGGCACATACCAAAACAAACATAATTTGCTCCAAAATGGCGCAGCCAATAAGCGTGTTGACCGAGCATTGTTGTCACTGTCCTGTATAAAGCCACTGTAGTATCCACTACACCGATACAGGTATACAGGATGGTTATCCATACTTTGACCTATTTTGATCTTATGTAATTTTCATACGAAAAAGCGATCGGGTAGCGTTTTTCAATGAATAATTTCATATTACTGAAATTTTTTTGAAGTATATGTCATTCTACTTTGACAACCGGAAGTTCCGAACACAAAATGGCCGAATCCTAAGTATAGGACACCTTTGTTATTGTAAATGTAATATCTTGTATATTTGCCCAAAATCTTCACCTTTTCGAAAATGTATTAGAAATTATAGTTATTTTTTAAAATAGCAGATTTATTGTGCTTCAAAAACATGCTGCATATCGATAAAGATGTAATAATTACTAACTAATTAAATTCGTATAAACATTGATAATAAATCAAAAACTATACTTATAAAAAAACACTACTGCAAATGTGTTTTCTACCGACTTCAATTCATTTATCCAAGTCAGTAACATACCTATTAAAACTATATACTAAATATTCTTCTGGAATGTTTTTTAACGTTACAGGTGTTTGCTCTTATCTGCTCTAACATTTGTGGTAGCGGATTATAGCATTTTTATTTTACATTCCCTCATAAGAAAGAGTCTGGAACAGTTAAGTCTGGCAATGGAGTAGAACCTCCTCTTTCAAACCACCTGTTTTCAAAGGCGCTTAGTGAATTACTGTTAATTCATGCGCTAATGGCTCCACCTTATTGAAAGTACACTGGATTCAATGTATATATTCCTGCTGTAATTGAGGATACAAACATATTTCAAGATATCGACATGGGAATTTACAATTGGATTTCCAAAAAAGAATGGCGCATAATTTTCTTTCTAGGACACACCACCACCAAACTGTTCACGAAATTGTCTGGGATTATCTTCTGCCTCTATTCTATAAATATGTTTATTATATTTTCCATTATATACAAAGTGGCTTGATTTTATGTCATCAACAAGCATGTTCTCAAAATAAAATTAGAGTTCAGCTCCTGAAACTCACTTAAAACTACATATTTACTTTTATTTAAGGCATGCACATGTGGCTTTCCGAAGGGCACTAAAGTAAAAGAATATTTTCAAAACAGATGGATTTTACTGTAATTAATTGGAAAAGTATGAATATACCATGTAATGTGGCTAACATCTGTTATCATTTTTATGAAATAATCCAAAATCAAAAATGTTGGGCGTAAGTGAACAAAACTTTAATGGTAAAATGACAAATCAAATTTAACTCTACCTAGCAAACAAGTACACCGCCATTTTGTGATAGATACAATGTAAAATATTCTAGTCCAAGTAGTAAGAAAGTATAAAAGTATGCCCGATATAAATCTAGAAAATAATGTTTTAACTCCTACACAGTGTAATTTCTTTCTCAAGTCTTAAACTATAAAAGACAACATAACGAGCATCCCTTTTTACACAACTTATCAACTTTCACAGCGCAACATTTTGCCTGTAATGCCGATGTAGACATTTTCATCCTCCTCCTTTTTTGTTTTGTTTACTTCTATCCTAGCAAGAATGCTTGTTTTGGCGTAAAATTGGAACATTTTCTGAGTTTATATTGTGCCCTAGTGCCTTGCAAGCAGTGAACATAGGTGAATATTTTTATATTAATACGCAAAGCTGCATATATATTGAAAGAATCGCAAAAATAAAGTTTTTAAAGGAAGCGTTGTTGGGAATGAAATATTCATTCATAACAGACTGTCTAATTTAATTGTCAGGGTGTTGCTTATTATTGAAAAATAAAGCAAATCGTAAACAAAATGTTGATAGGCCTCGTGGTTTTTAAAATGCAAGGCGGAATGTTCAATACCTTAGAACTTATTGCAATATCAATAATGGTTTCCCGTAGAGATCCATTATAAATACAATTTGCTTTTTTCAATATTTTGGTTCCGATTGTTTTAAGACTTTTTCAAAATGAAATAGTTTATACCTTTTTCAAATCATAACTAATAATTTAACATTCAAATAAAATAAGTCTCAATATCACCGTGTTTAAAAACCAAGATGGCTATATAAATTGTGTGTGTCATATCAGTACAAGTTGCGTTTTTTACCCGGAATATATAATAATAACTAATAATTTAACAATTGAACAAAATTGGTTGCAATGTCATCCTGTTACAAAACCAAGAGGGCTATATACAATGTGTGTGTCGTATCAGTACAAGTTGCGTTTTTTAACCGGGATATTTTGGTTTCGCTTGCGTTAAACCTTATTCAAAATAAAATAGTTTACACCTTTTTTAAATAATAACTAATAATTTACGATTTAAGCAAAATAGGTTTCAATATCATCCTGTTCAAAAACCAAAAGGGTAGTATAAATTGTGTGTGTCCTATCAGTGTAAGTTGCGTTTTTTAACCGAAATATTCTAGTTGCGCTTGCCTTAAACCTTTTTCAAAATGAAATAGTTTATACCCTTTTTAAATAAGAGCTAATAATTTAACATTTAAATCAAATATACATCAATATCATCCTGTTCAAAATCCAAGAGGGCTATATAAATTTTGTGTGTCATATCAGTACAAGTTGCGTTTTTTAATCGGAATATTTTGGTTTCGCTTGCCTTAAAACTTTTTCAAAATGAATTAGTTTATACCTTTTCTAAATAAGAACTAATAATTAACAAAATAGGTTTCAATGTCATCCTGTTCAAAAACCAAGAAGGCTACATAAATTTTGTGTATCGTATCCGTCAGTTCAAAAGGGGGCAATAAGTTGCAAAAATCACATACCCATAATTTTATGAAACCATCGATAACCGGATAGTTTACACACACTTGTTCTGCAAAATATTATTCGTACTAGTGATTAAATAACTTTATTGGTTTGGGTTTGGTATTTAGGTAATATAAATTCCCTTAAAAGTTTGATAAGGAGGCAGCAATTAGAAGGTATAAATTTTCCTGGGATTTTCCCAATCCAGCCTCAACTCGGGGAGCACAATAGAAAGTGAGAAAATTATTCACAGTTGGTCTGCCCTACATCTTAACGTGCAAGGTTTGTCTAATAGAATAAACCTAATTGAGCTTAACATTCAAGAATATGATCCTACTTTTTTGTGCCTCTCTGAACATTGGCAAAGTAGTGCCACTATAGAGTACTTGAAAATAAATGGGTACGATAAACTGTGCGTCTTTAGTAGAACAAACCACCAACATGGTGGCACTGTAATTTTTGCAAAAAATAGTGTCTCTGAAACCTGCACCATATTGCATGACTATAACAAATTTTCTATTGAAAGGCTCTTGGAATGTTGTGCTATTGAATATAAAAATGTTTGCTTATTATTAGTCTATAGGCCTGGAACATCCACTGACATTGCGAACTTTCTGGATGATTTTTCTTAACTATTGAAAAAAATGTTACATAATTATGCAAATGTTTTAATCTGTTCTGATCTAAACATTGACCATCTATCCAGTTATAAGAATGAAAAACATTATAAAATGCTTGTGGATATACTTGATTCTAATAAATTGTTATCTTTGCTTAATAATAAGGCAACCAGAATTTTCACTAACAAAAATGATATTACCAGTGTTTCAGGTCTTGATCATGTCATCACGTCCGTACCAGAGTTTTTCTCTTTAAGAAATGATACTGAAATATTCGATCATCAGGGCCTATTTTCCAAGGAGTTGGGCCCTAGGCCCTAGCAAATTTTCGGGCCCCAATATGACTTCGGCTCCCACTTGACTTTTTTTTGTTTCGATTTCGAACTGAAAATATTGATTATAATGTAGTTTTTTATTCAGATTTAAATTAAGCTTTTCTATTATTTATAAATTTGCATTAATTTTAGTAAAAAATAATATATTTTAGAAAAACTAGACAAGAAACACGAAATAAGATTTTAAAAAATTTATTGAACCAAAGCATAAATTAGTAAAAATAAAATAATATTTAAAATAACAGAAATACACTGAAGCTCGCACTGAAGTTAACACTTTTCTTCGAAAAGTTTGGATACATAAGAGTAAACACAGCCAGATTTGGGACTATACACTAACTACTAATTTTTTCGCCTTTACTTTAATTTTGTAAAATGCTGAACTATGTAAGTGCCTGTTTTTTTTTACCGTCAAAATTGTTTCGCACGCCCACTTACTTATAAAGATGGCGTAACAGTATCCTGATTTTTCTTTATGGAGGAAATGTATATTTAAAAAAATATTCTTATAATTATGTAGTTTTTATGCTGCACATTTGGGCCCCACTTGTGTTTGGGCCCTAGGCCCGGGCCTAATGGGCCTAATGGTAAAACAGGCCCTGTCGATCATTTTTGTCAATACAATACTGCCAGAAGTAAACCAACGGGAGACAGTTCGGTGCCATACGGTTGTTAGTAGTGGCTCAATTAACGAATTTAATTTTCATTTTGATTCCTTTGAAATGAACTTTACTCAGACCGATATTGAGCGCGAAACTTTGATCACTTCTTTGATGCGTTTAATTGGTCTTTCCAAGCGAGTTGCCCAAAGAAAGGGATAATTGAGAAAAAAATAGAAAATAAAAAAGATAATTTTCTAATGAACTTCTAGAAGACCTTAAAAATTTAAAAAACTTACACTGGATACAGAATTGTTCTGAGGATGTACAGTTAAAAAATAAGTATAAAGAATTAAAAAAAGAAATTAACATAAAAATGAAAAAAGAAAAATAAACCTATTTTAACAAAAAAATAACTAACTCAAAAAATAAAACAAAGACCACTTGGAATTTAATTAATTCATTGAATGGAGAGATTCAGGGCAATTCAATAAAGGTCGTCAACCAAATATGTTTAAATGATGTTATTTTTACTGATTCGACACATAAAGCAAATAGTTTTAGCAGCTATTTATCTACGGTTCCCAGGAAACACCATCTCATCTAAAATACGTTAAAATACTTTGGGACGGTGACTCTATCGATGATCGTATTAGATGTGTATTAGACAATTTAATGTCCGCACAATAGACATCTATTTTTGATAGTTTTGAGAATTAAATATTAACGCTTATGTTATACATCTTTAAAATGTCTAATAGTGTCAATCTATATTTCGTTTATTCTTAGATGAACAAAAAACGTTTTTTTTTAGATGCATCTATTTTCGATTTATAGTTAATGTTATATTGATGCTTTTTAAGTGATGTTTAATATACATATTTAAATAGACGTCTATTTTCCATAGTTGGATTATTTAAAAATAGACATTTAAAATATACATATTTAAGACATACATAATGGTACTCTATATTTTGTACGTCAAAAGATGTCTATAAAACACTGTTTAAAAACGTTTAATTTCAATTAATAATTTCGTTTACGCTTTTTGTCCAAAGCGCACTTCAAGATCATAACCCTATGATATAACCTATTATAGACATTTTACAAATATTAACGTTTATTTCCAAGTAATAAAATATTAAAAATAACTAACCCAAACTAACCCTAGGAGAACAAATACATAATTAGACATTATATAAGGAAAACACATACCTACACACCTTCGTTTTATATCTTGACTAAAACCTAAAACCACAAGTAGCCTGCATTTAAAGTTTAAAACTAAAAAGAATATGGTGTTAACGTGGGTATAGTTAAAAAAATAAAATGTGCTGTTGCAACTCATATAGTTATCAATATAAAACATGAATGATAATAAACGACGATAAATATAGCACCTGCGAGTTTCATGTTTAAAACAAAAAAACAGCATATACAGTGTGTCCAAAAAATTATGCAACATATGGGAAACTTCTTTATTATTGGATTCTCAGAAAATTTTATTCTTCATAAAAGTTGGTGCTTGCCCTAAAACAGTCAACGAGTATTTCAAATTTTACGTACTGCTTTTAGTGCGGACGCAAACGTAATTTTTCCGAAATCGCGTCAAGAGTAAAGTACCTTAATTTATAAAGATACAGCAAAATCTTATAAGGAAAAGTTGTTCCAAATTAAAAAAGTAATGTAAATATGAAATTTGAGTTAAGTACATCAACTTTTAATTTTCTTTTTTTTCTCGATTTTTTTCTCAAACGTTACGCCATCGGTGAATGCTTTGTTCTTTTGTTATTAGTGTACTTGCCAAGCAACTTCAAAATTTATTTAAAGTAGATATTATTTACATAGTTGCATAATGTTTCAGTTTTTACAGAGATAAAAGCCAGTTTAGGTATCAGTGTGTTGCAAACACATTTAAACAATTTTGGTCCAAAATAATTGTCCACAATAATTATTACAAAATACAATTGGAATGACTGACTCAATAATAATGAATTTCATATGTCAGAGCGAAGTAAAATTATTGCTATTTATTTGTTTTTATTCCAAATGCATGGCCTACTCTTCAAGACCAAATATTTTATATGGCTTTTTAGGATACTTGGGCATATTTTACTCATCGGGTGCAAAAGACAAATAAATTATCAGATGTTTTACATGAAATGAAAAGAGTTGGGTCTATTCATGATTTTGAGTGGAAAAATTTTTGAATCAAAAGTGTTTAAATGTGTTTGCAACACACTGATACCTAAACTGGCTATTATCTCTGGAAAAACTGCAACATTATGCAACTATGTAACTAATTTCTATCTTAAATAAATTTTGGAGTTACTTGGCAAGTATACTAATAACAAAAGAACAAAACATTCTCCAGTGGCGTAACGTTTAAGAAAAAATCGAGGAAAAAAAAAGAAAAATTAAAAGTTGATGTACTTAACTCAAATTTGATATTTACATTACTTTTTTAATTTGGAAGAACTTTTCCTTATAGGATTTTGCTGTATCTTTACAAATTAAGGTACTTTACTCTTGACGCGATTTCGGAAAAATGATATTTGCGCCCGCACTAAAAGCAGTACGGAAAATTTGAAATACTCATTTACTGTTTTACGGCAAGCACCAACTTTTATCAAGAATAAAATTTTCTGAGAAACCAATAATAAAAAAGTTTCCCATATGTTGCATACTTTTTTGGACACACTGTATAATGAATTATAATATTTAAAAAATCAAATGTATTATTGTAACCTGAAACTATAAGATAAATCGCTAACTATAGTACATGAATTCCAAATATAAGACAAAATAGAACATATTTTGTATTAACATATTCAAATATAAAATATATTGGTGAAACTTGCAGCTACAGCTATCATGATGAAAATTAAATAACCAAAAATAACTAAGTAACTATAGTAAGTACATGAGTTAAGTTTAAGAGAATATGAAAACCAAAAAATACAAAATAACTGAACAATATGTCATCAAAGTAAGTAGAAAAAATCTAACACCAAGGCTAGATCCTTTAAACTCTATTTCTTATTCATTACTTTTTCTTCTACTTTCATTTTCATGCCGCTGCTGGTTAGCTCAACGCAGCCAATCCTGGACGGCTTTTATGATTATCATGTCGCTTAAATCAGATGGTTGTAATTCAACAAAATCCAGATTATTAGCCTCTAAAAATAAGATCGGAAAAAAATATCGGAATGCATTTTTAATATATAACGATAGCGGGATACTGTATATAAAATATGTACTATTGCTCCAAGAAACAAAACAAATAAAATAGGCGACAGTCGTTTAACCCTTTGCGGTCGGCAAGTCTCCATAGTAAAGTGACTATAGATCATTGGCATCTATAGCATGCCCACCACTGCCCTCGTCATACTAATGCAACTGAATTTGCGTAGAGGTCGTCAGCTGTTTTGCAATGGTCTAATTTTTATGCAAACATATATTTATTTGTTTATATTTATTTTATTTATTATTACACAGACTTCATATTTGGCAAAAGTAAAGAATGATCCCTAGATATTCCAAAAAATAAAAATTGTGGTAAATATTCTTACTACAAACCGTATGGTCATAACCTAAAAAACAGTATTCTTTTACATAATTTTTTTCTATAGTTTTTGAACTTTCATTTTTTAGTAAAAATTTAAAAATTAAGCAATTTTCTTGATTTTTTTAAAAACTAACAAACACACTTATTTCTAGGAAAATCAAAACGGATTTATCTAAAGTTTTTTTCAGTATGATATTCTTCAAAACATTCTCCTGGATGCAATGCCGGGTTACCAGGACATGTTTTACAAAAATAAATTGTAGTTTTTCGCCCACAAGGTTTTGATCTATCAATTCAGCATCGGATAACGCCTTTCTTTTCGCCATTATTTAAAAAATACCCGAACAACTTATAATACAAAATATGCGCCTGTTGCCTAACACGTTTAACACACGCAATATGCACCGGCAGCATCAAAACAGTGTTACCATACAAGCAACGGCTTCCTAGAAAAATGACAAGTCGATTCCCATATAAAATTTGCCGCGCAATTCAAATTTGTTATCGGTTTTGCCATGACACCAATGACTAACGAGCCAAAATACTTTTAAATTGTGTCATGTGGGAAATGCCAGTGACCGAAACCGGCTTTTAGGTTTGTCATGTATGAGATGCCAAGCGATCTGAAAATAAAATGTTGTGTAAACGTGAACGACTACGCTGGTGTCATCTGTGGCATGAAAACGACCGCAGAGGGTTAATGCTGCGCAGACATTGTAATGGCATATAATATTCTGTGGTAGTGGCTGTAGTGGCAGGAATGGCGCCATACGAAATGAAAAATTGCATCAATTTTACATTTTTATAACTTTCTGATATTCCCTAACTTTTATTTCACTAATCATCCGAAAATATCTTCATACCAATTTCAATTGTAAATACAGTATACAGTATAGAAAGTGATATGTAACCAAAAGTTTGTTATACAATATACAAGCATTTTTACCCGAAAATGTTTATAAAATTACACATTATTGTCTGCAGTAAAGCAATATTACATTACATTATGTAAATAAATTTAATACCAACTATACTTACCAAATACTAAAAATGAAATCATCACATAATATAGTTTTCACAAATCTTTAACGCGTCGCTGTAACGTGACCACTTGGGTCTTATACACGGCACACGGCCATATTGCCAATGCTAATACTAATACTTGCTAATGAGGAAGGAGGCAGAGTTGCCAAATATTTTCAAACTATAATGCCAAATAAACTGAAGAAAATATCCTAAGATTGTAAGAATTAGTCTTAAAATTATTATTACCTGTAACGTTTTTTGTAAAATTGCTTAATTTGACTAACCCTTTTTAAAATTCAAAATTACCGTGTTTTTGTGTGAGGGAGTTATTGAAGAAAGAAACTAACCAGAAACAACCGGTTTCTGCTTACAAGCATATCGTTGATCTGGTTTAGAGGATATAGTGAGGCCATGCGGATCGTGGGCTTCCGCGTTTGAATCCTGGCGCATTTTAAGACTTTTTATGTTTCCTTTATTTATTTGTTTTATAAAATATCACCAATTTTAATTAATTTGGGTTAGTTTATTTTTAAAAAACCGCGTCAGATTTTCTTCTATAACACAGGTCTGCGTCGTTTCAATGCTCGCGAATGGAAGCGGATTGTTACTATATTTTTTCTACGTGACACTATAGTCAAGGACGGATTTAGTCTATATGAAGTCCTCTCAGAGTACTGTTGAAGGAAAGCCAGGGCGATTTACTAGTCGAAATTTTTTGAGAGTTTCACTGCTTCCATTTTTAAATTCGCAAAGATTTGGCAATTAAAATTTCCGAAAAATGACAAATAATTCACTTCGAAGAAATATGTTCATGATATAAAAACCAGCAAGCTCAAAACTATTAAATTAATGAGAATAAAACGTAACCGCCTCATAGCGGCCATGATTATTTTCGATTACACCGCTTTTAACGCCGGACGCTAAAATTTTCGTTTGGAGCGCAATTTATTATGAAAAAGCGCCACTTTTGCGTAATCCCGCCACATCTGGCAACCGTGGAAGGAGTAGGTACATTCAAGTACGCCTGCGCCAAGGCTTGCGCTTTAGATATTATCTTTCATAGATGTTTAAAGACATCTTTGATTTACATTTATTTCACATAATATTATATAGTTCGGATCTTCATCGCCCAAAATTAGACCCTTATTATTAGATGCCTATTATAATTATTTCAAATGGTTTGCAAGATACTTTCCACTTAATGTTTTCAATTTAAATAACATCAGTATTAATTCTGCATAGGGTATGTGTAGTTTTTGGTTTGCATTATCTAATCGAAAAATAAATATTTTAAAAACCTCGAATAATAGTGTTTTTGATTTTTTTATTGTTTTTATATCGGAAACGGTTAAAGGGATCAATTTACATGTTACCGTCATAAAAAATAAGAATTCAAAATCATATACAGGGTGGTAAAAAAAATTATATTAAAAACATGTTCTTTTTCAAGATATTTCTGTACAGAAAAATCGCAAAACCTTCTCGATGCAAAAATCAAACTCGGCCCATCCAAACACCACCTAAAGTATTCGAAACAAAGAAGATCATCCACCTACGAAATTTTTGTTTTTCGGAAAATTAAAAGAAAAAATGCTTGTTTTTATCTCGAAAACGGTTAAAGGGATCCGAGTTTCTTACATATTTTGAAGACATTTTAATAGATTTTTATGCACAGTGCGATTATATTATGTGCTGTGGTGACTTTAATATAAATATGCTTGATGTAGATTCACCACAAGTAGAAAGGTTTAATAATATTTTATCAACCTTTAATATGGAACAAATTATAACAGAACCTACACGATTATCTGATAAGTCATCTACGCTTATAGACTTAATTTGTATCGACGCGAAAACCGTGAGAGAGGTGGGTGTCAGGGATATAAATGTTTCGGACCATCTGCTGGTATATGCTACTCTTAATTTTAAAACTGCAGAACCAACCCATTCAGTTTTTCGTTTTCGTGCATTATCTCGCATTAATGTGGCTGATTTTCAGAGAGATCTGGAACAAACTTCATGGCACCTTATTTACGAAATGGAAAATATCGATGAGAAAATAACATTCTTAAGTAACACAATTTTAAATATTTTTGACGTACATGCCCCTCTTAAAATAGGTAGAAACCATAGAAATAACTACTGTCCATGGATTACTGACAATATTAAATATATGAAACAATTACGCAATCAAGCCCTGGATCGTTTTCGCCAAACTCGATCCCCGGAACACTGGAACTACTATAAGCAGTTGAGAAATTTGACTACGTCGTCAATTAGAGCGGAGAAAAAAGCTTATCTTAACTATAAATTTCAAAATTGCACCCCGAAAGAACAGTGGAATGAATTAAAGAAACTTAATTTTTTAAATAAAAAAACAAAAACTATTCCCGAGCACTTAACTCGCGATATCAATAAACTTAATATATTTTTTACAGAATTATCACGAAGTAACCCGACTGTTAATCAAAACCTAATAGACTTTTATTCCAGAAACCATTTGCATGACAATACATTTGTTTTTACTCCTGTAAATGAGCAATTAATATCTCATTTAATGTTAAAAATAAAGTCAAAAGCATTTGGGGCCGATAAACTAAATATTACTCTAATAGCTCTTTGTTGTCCAATAATTATACCTGTAATAACACATATAATAAATTGTTGCATTACCAGATCATACTTTCCACTGGCTTGGAAGGAGGCAAATGTTACCCCGATTCCTAAAATTAATAACCCTTCGGATTTGAGTCACCTTCGGTCTATCTCAATATTGCCCACATTTTCTAAAATATTAGAAAAAGTCATGGAATTGCAAATCTCACCTTTCCTCTCCCATAATGATATTTTACCAAAGAAACAGTCTGGCTTTAGAGCCGAACAGAGCTGTAGTACTGCCCTCTCTGACTTGGTGGACGATGTGGTTTCGGCACTGGATCACAGCAAAGCCACTATAGTTATACTACTTGATTATACTAAAGCTTTTGACATGTTACATCACAGTATTCTTATCGCAATTCTGAAATACATTGGCTTTGATGTGGGTGCGGTAGACTTCATTTCATCTTTTTTGACTGACAGAACACAGGGGGTGATGCTCGATGGGGAGCGGTCTGAGTCACATAGTGTCACGAGGGGTGTTCCCCAGGGTAGCATTCTGGGTCCTCTTCTCTTTAGCATATACACATCCAGCTTTGTAAAATGCTTACAGTTTTGTAATTATCACCTTTACGCAGATGACACACAAATCTACATATCTTTTGATCCCGGAGAGGCAGCTAACATAAACTATCAAATAAATCATGATCTAAATAATTTGTTGCAAATCTCTGAGGATCATCTGCTTAAAATTAATCCGCAAAAATCTGCAGCTCTCTTGTTCTGTGCTGATAGCGTCCGTGAGTCGATTTCGAATACAGTATCCATTCGAATAGGTAACGAGGATGTAAATTTTGAAAACTCGCATAAAAACTTGGGACTAATTATGGATAAAAAGTTAAAATTTAAAGAACACGTCACTCTTTGCATGAATAGAGCTTTTTCTATGCTTAAACATATATTTTCGCATCGCCACTCTTTATCTAGAAGAACAAAAACTATGCTATGTGATAGTTTAATTCTATCGCATTTTAATTACTGTGATAACGTTTACGGTCCATTTCTGGACTTAATCGATGTTAAAAGAATTCAAAAAATGCAAAACTACTGTATACGCCTAATCTATGGTATAAGACGTAGGCAGAGGGTCTCTCACAGAACAGGGGAGTTGGGGTGGCTGAACATGGTCCAGCGGCGTACTCTGCACTCAGTTTGTTTATTTTACAAGATTATAAAGTTTAAGAGTCCTCCTTATCTGTTTGAAAAACTAACATTTAGAACTGACGTTCATAATTTGAATTTGCGACGACAGTTTATTTTAACCATACCACGCCATAATAAAGAGTTGTATAAAAAATCGTTTTCATACCAAATTTCGTTTTTATTAAATAAGTTTAAAATAGTTGATTATAATCTCTCAGTGCTCTCTTTTAAAAAAATAATTAAACAACAGCTACTTGAGGAATGATTGTGAAATCAATTAGATTAAGTTATTGATGTAATTGCCTAGACTTGCTCTTTTCTTTTCTCTCTCTCTTTTCTTTTCTCTCTCTCTTTTTTTTTAGGATTAGGTATATAGCATGAAATGTTTTTTTTTGGTACATTTATTGGCTTTAGCAGCACCTTTCTCTCGAAAGGAAGCTGAAAATCGGGCCATTTATTCCAGGATTGTATTCTTTATTTTGTATATGTTTTCTGTATATTTAATTTAAAATGGAATAATAAACTATTTATTATTATTATTATTATTATTATATCCATGTTACCGTCATAAAAAATAAATTTTCAAACAAGTATACAGTGGTAAAAGAAATATTAAAAGAATTCTCCTTTTTCCAAATATTTCGGTACAGAAAAATCGTACGATCTTCTCGATGCAAAAATCGAACTCGGCACACCCAAAAATCCCTTCTAAAGCATTCGGAACGAAAAAGATCATCCACCTACGAAGTTTTAGTTCTTCGATTATTTTTAACTTATTTTTTTGTTTTTATATCGGAAACGGTTAAAGGGATCCATTTATATCTTACCATCATAAAAATTAAATTTTCAAAATCATGTACAGGGTGGTAAAAAAATTATATTTATTAAAACTCTCATTTTTCCAAATATTTCGGTATGGAAAAATCGTACGACCTTCTCGATGCAAAAATCAAACTCGGCGCACCCAGAACTCCCCTCCTAAAGTATCCGAAACGAAAAAGATCATCCACCTACGAAATTTCCTACTCCGTGACCAAATCTCAATTTTGAGACGAGAATGATATTTTATCGCATACCTGCCTTATTTCACGTCCTATCAAAAAATATCATAGTTGCGTTTCGATCGACCATGAGAGGCAGCAGATACTGGCGTAAACCGATTTAAGATATCTCTTTCCGCTACCGAGGAAATTGAGAAAAATTAAATCAGGTTTGGTGAATTTAAAAAAAGAAACGTTATACGACGAACGGAATACGGCACGTTAAAGTACCCCACCAAACCCATCTTTTGGCCATTTACCGTTTAGTTCTAACCTCTTACGGTTTTCGAATTACAGTTGATTATACACTCTTTTATACATTTTTCGAAAAGAAAAAAACGTTTTTATCTTGGAAACGGTTAAAGGGATCCATTTACATGTTACCATCGTAAAAGTAGAATTTTCAAAAATATATACAGGGTACTAAATACATTTAGTTTTAAAAAATTTCTCCTTTTTTCAAAATTTCTCCGTTATTTAGCGTTGGAAGTTTCATAAGAATCTTTCTATTCCAGGAGGAGTATCATCGACTTTTATAAATTTTTTCCAAACATTTCATAATAATTGAGGTACTCGCGTCGTTTTTGGGCGTTTTTTTTGAAAAAAAATTGCTATAAAGTTACGACTCAAGTACGGGTTAAACGCCGGTAAAATACATATTTTTGGCAGTAAGTATAAATGAGACCTTAAAAGCTTTAAATTCAGCAGGAAAAACGGCTGAACGGTGCAACATGCAACGGTTTATCGATAATGTTACTGATGTTAAACTATTGCAAGGCGTTCACTTCTCAGGCAAAGAAATAATCCTATGAAAATTAATGCTGTTTTTCTTTTAACTGATACTAATAGGGACCGAGAAACATAATTTAGTTAAAGCCTAGTTAAAAAGTGTAGTTAAAACTCTGTTACTTTCTCTAAAACAATGCAAATTCGAAGGCATAGCATAATTTTAACATTACAAAACTACGACTTATTTCCCCAAAATTTCCTTAAAATACCAAAAATTACCAAAAGAATTCCTACTAATTACCACTAATGGCCACTTATTACCACTAATTACCAATTACTAACAGTAATTACCAGTAGTTACCACTCATTTCCTCTAGAATTTCCACTAATTACCACGACTCTGTACACTAAATTACCACAATGAAATCCCCCTCGTATAAAACTAATAAGTGTTATTACCTATTGTTTGTAAAAATGGTGTTACCGTTGATAAATAAATAAATAAATATACATATAAATAAGATAACATGGACCAAAATTAAACTTCCATTAAATGTTTTCGAAATTACTTATTTTATATATGTTTATATTATATCTATAATTTACATGTTTTAAACTAAAACACATTTTACTTTTAATTCTGAAGGAATGTGTAGTTTTTAACAATTGTTGATATAATGTGACCTATGTCCAACGTACATAAAATATACGTATAGTCTATAACATGTCGAAAAGTAGATGTAAAAAAAACATCGAATAATAGAGCAATATATGAATAAGATCTCATCGACTATAATTAAACGTCTATTATATGTTTGGTAATTACGTATTTTATAAATGTTTATATTATATCTTTAATTTACATGTTTTAAACTGAAAAATATTTTACTTTTAATTCTGCATAGAATATGCAGTTTTTAACTTATTTTTTTTATAGTAAATAATTCATTAGAAATATTTTAGTCTTTAAAAATCTTTGATATAATGTGACTCATGTCTAATGTACATAAAATATACGTAGAGTCAATAACGTGTCGAAAAATAGATGTGTAAAAATCATCGAATTTTGATCAAGACGTAAAATAGATCACATCGACCGAAATTAGATGTCTATTATAGGTACTCGTGTTTCCTGGGCTGTTAAAGATAAATTAAATTCGCACTTTAGTAACGGTTTGTCGGAGGAATGCACTATCTCAGAAAAAATTTGATAATTTCCAGTATACTAATGTAACTCCACAGGATGTTAGATCTGCCATAAAAAATTACCCAATAAAAAATCAACAGGACCATATGAGGTACCTGTTGCTCTATTCCTTTAAAGTAATTGTTTGCTTGTCCCTCTTAATAAATAAATGTGTATGAAGGATTTTCTCCGTCCTGACTGAAGGTGGCTAATATCATACCTATATTCAAAAAGGGTGATCCTCTTTTTGTCGAAACTTACCTGTTTTTAAAGGTTTTCGAAAGGGTTATCTAAAATAAGCTAGCTAGTTTTCTTGATAAAAATAAAGTCATAACTTCTCATCAACACGAGTTTAAGGAAAAACACTCCACTGAGATTGCAGCAATCGACTTTATATAGAATATATATGCAAAACTAGATAGCAATGAAAAAGTATTAGCTCTTCTATTTGATCTAACAAGAGCATTTGATACCATAGACTCAGAATTTGTTGTAAAAAAAATTAAAAAGTTAGGTATAAACGGACCACTGAATAAATGGATAAAATCTTTTTTGAAGGACAGAAAATTTCGTATAAAGATTGGTAATATTTTTTTGCGAATAGAAAAATGTGACCTAGAGACTCCTCAGGGCAGTGTCCTAGGTCCCTTAAACTTCTTATTATTCATAAATAACTTACCAGATTAAATTTCTTGTGGAATCATATTCATGTTTGATGATGATACGACAATAGTTATCTCAGCCAAGGATGAAAATCTATTGAAGGAAAAAAATGGAATAACATTGTTTGAGTTCTCAAATTGATGTAAAAGAAATAACCTCATTATAAATCTATAAAAGACTGTTTCCATGGTATTTAAGACGAAAATGCGCAAATCAATGAATTTAAGTATTCTTTTTAATAATGCGAATTAACCTGTTAGTCCCAGTTCAATTTTTTTTAGGAATCACGATTGATTCTAATCTTGAGTGAAACCTGCACATTGATACTGTTTGCTCAAAGCTTCATAAATGTTATTTTATGATAAAATCGTTAAGTAACTCATTGAGTGATTCAAATCTTATAGCTGTCTACGCAAATGTCTATCCGGTAATGTCCTATGCTCTGGCGGTTTGGGGACGTGCGCATGATCTGGAATGAGTGCTGGTGGTACAAAAAGGCATCATGAGACTTATTTTTCATTTGCCATATAACGCATCTTGTAGGAACATTTTTAAAAACAAAAAAATATTAACAGTAACAAGCATTTATATATATAAACTTTTAGTATGTATTCATCAGAATCGGGCGGATTTTATTTCGCATGGTTTTTATCACAGTTATCCGACACGTAATAGGGAAAAGTTTTGTATCGAAAGACATAATCACGAATATATTAAAAAAACTAGTCATTACTTAGGTTGCAGATTATTTAATTTGTTGCCAAAAAATATTTAAAAAATTGAAACCTTAGCACTTGTTAAAAACAAATTAAAGCTATACTTTCAAATGAAACTTTCTATTCTGTAGCTGAATTTGAAGCTTTTATACTGGGGAGATGTTAAATGCTTTTAAACTTTTTAACTTTACTCTGTATGTTTGTTTGTTCTAATTACTTATGATGTATTGCATTTTTTTGTTTTCATTTTAAGTTATGTGTATTATTCATGTTGAAATTGTACATTAAGTGCATTACTGGTATAATTTACTTCGGATGGGATTGATCATCCCATTTATTGACATGTCTTATCTACCTGTGTAGCTGAAAAGATGAATAAAATTGTCTATTGTCTATAAATTTGTAAGTATAAGGCCATTTAAAATAGTGTGAAAGTGCACCTCTACACTTTTTCATCTGCGACTGACGCTGTGCTTTTACAAAATTAATACATAATGCAGATAAATGTTAGTATGTATATCGACCAAGCAAATAATAGGAAAGAAGCCTGTAAAGTTTAATTGACGTGCTATTTTTGGATTAATTGTATTGTAACTTGGCGCCCTATATTTTATGAAAACCTTGAAATCCATAATATCTATCTGATAACATGGAAGATGGTGGTAAACTTTTTAAACATATATGTGCTAAATGGAACTAGAATGTATGTATATTGTTGATTTAAGTAAATGTCAGTGGAACACACGGTCACATGTCTATAAAAACAACATGGCAGGAAATATTTCTTTCGAAGCTTTATTAAATGATGGGTATCGTGGAAGAACGATAATGTCTCGTATTTTTTTCTCGAAATGAACATTTTAGCGGCATTTATTAGTTTATGACATGAAGTACCATCAACTCCCAGGGAACAAATGATGAGAATCAATTCGGTTGAAATGATAGGCGACAAAGGCAGAAAATCACCGACAAAAAAAAAAGAAATTACACGGATTGATGAAGGACGCTATGAAGAAGCTCCGACTGGCATGTCATAAAACAGGTAACAACTGTAAGCATTTAAAGTGCTTTGATGTTGTTGTTGATGCTGAAACAAGACCCCCAATCGCCGTGGTTAACAATATACGTATAACGGATTACCAGGACAGTATCTCTGCTGTCTTACTATTTGTGAAATGGCACCCACCTCCAACCTATAATACGAGTGAATATAATACGATAGTTGAAGATACCTTCCAAGATGTTCTATCTGCTATAAGGCATTTATAGTCATTCACGGAATCACCGAGGGGAGAGTTTAATATTTACAGCAGTCATTGACTTCGATGGGTATAAGCTCTAAAGACGGCAAGGGGGAACATTCAAATAGATCCAGAAAGATCCAAATTGAAGCAGCCACATTTATGAATAAAATTTTTAAGTCATAACATTAGTTTTTATTTACAATGGAATTCACTCATGAAACCACGTATCGTACGGGTTGACTCATATGCTAGTTAAAATAAAAATTATACTGTTCTGCAATGCTTCACCACACTTGTAACCGAAAAAGGGACACAGCTATCTAGAGAGCGATAGAGGCGTGAGTTTAATTAATCAAAAATCATCGTAGAAGTGCCTCAAGAATGGAGGGATGTGACTAGTCGGAGCAGACGCAAACCCCTATTGTTCACTGTTGTAGAATGTAGGAAGAAAATTTTCAAATCATGGACAAATTACGGTACATACAAACCGAAATATTCACTCCCACCAAAATGATTCGATATTTGAGGAAATCCTCCTATACACTACATAAATAACCGTTTATAAAGTTTCCATAAAATCAATTTGATGTACGATTAATCAATTGTCATGTAAATTTAGTATCAATAATGTAATTTTAAAGAGCCGTACGAAGGACTGTTTTTTGATTAAATTCTTGTGATAAATTATATTTGCTTTCCGAATATGAGAAAAAGTCTAGGCACGTCTTTTAAAAAATATTAAACGCCAATTTAATAAACCGTTATTAATCATCGTAATATCTCAAAACTAAAATCAATTTGATAATATTGTAAACATATTACCAGTTGTTATCATGGAAGGCGACTGTTCTGTAATTTAGCTGATCTCGTAACTCTTACGGTTTCCGAGACAGTGGCACAGGCTGTTTATGACAGCCCGTCACACACGAATATTAAATATTAGTTACTATATGCTATATTCCACCTCGCTTTAATATTAGAAACTGATTTATATTTACGCAATTATGTCGTTTTGCTAATTTTTCCGACAATACAATCTATAACGAACGATAAGTTTGAAAAGACAAATTAAAAGGGTTAAACATAGATCCCTACAACGAACCCCTCGGTTCATTATATTGTCGCATTATACACGAGCTTGAATCGGGGAGAAGGTTAAATTAAGCCTTTTTCATTTTAGACTCGATGGGCAAAGAGCCAAAATAAATTGAAGAATTTGTTTCGAGTGATGCTATCGAGGAACATTAAACCTTTAATTTAATCATAAAATGGCTAGCGCTTTGGGGAATTTAGAAAAGCATACAGTTGTCTAATATTTTGGAAAAGGAACCCAACATCCAGATAATATAACCTAACAAGAATCCTATTAATCTTAACGGTTCTTGCTTAGGTTTGCATACGTTTATAGACGCAACTTACTTGGACCGTATAACCTCTTTGGGAGTAGACTGGATTAACAGATATGCGAAAGCGCGTGGATGAGGAAACCAGGACAACGAGCTTTAAAAATAGTAAAAGCATTTACCAAGGTCTAATCCAGGAACTGCCAGAAAAGTCTATGTTATCATTTTTGGGACTTCCTATCTATCCTAATTCATATGCTTGAAGTACTATTTCATCAGATTCACACATGTTACTTCAATCAATGAACCATCCTTTTGTTTTCTCGGAACTGTAACGACGTCTTCCTAAATATAGAAATTACCTATAAAATGAACCACTTCTGTATCTTTCCACTGCAAATATACTAGGCTTTCTGAGCTTATTCTCCAACGTGTTTCACCTCTCTTCAAGCATTTTTCTGTTATAAAATCCTTCGGTTCACCTTAGTGCCTATTTCTGGCTGTGCCGCAAGCATATGTCTCATCTGCCGATATCTGTTTCTGGAGCTGAACTCCATTAAAATAATTGTCGAAATATAAACGATGCTATTTTCCTACTAACGAACGTGAAAGGCCCTTCACTATGCGCAAACCAAGGTTGGATTCAGGCTTGTCATTTACCTTTTTCATATACACATGGAATTCTGATACATATCCACTCTCGGATGGCCGCGGGAAACCACCTAATTACAAATTCCTAGTAAATACCTACATGGCAGTCAATACGAAAATTAATTCCGAAGTAATTCCCACATACCGAGAAGAACAAAATAAGACCAACCAATGTAAAACTTGATGCGAAATCCGCCTTGAAGATAGGTACATGGAATGTACGAAGTTTCTATAAACATGGAAAAATTTATAATGCAATAAGAGATATGAAACGCCCTGAATCAGCGAGATGCGATTGCCCGGCTCTGGAAATTTCAGCATCGATGAATGCAGCGTATACTATTCGGAAGAAGACAGCAGCTACCATTGGAATGGCGTGTGTCAGAGCCTCAACAACATATTTCACTTTTATTCCATTTCTGTTTATACTAAGCTATACGTATCTTTTAATGATTAGGGCTTTGCGAACTAAGCAGATAAGTATTCTCCGTATCGTATTGTTAATCAAACAAATGCCGTCGTCGAAGAAGTGTATTATTTTAAGCTGTGATATTATTTCAGATCGATTTTTCAGCTTATTAGTAATATTAGTGCTCTAAGAACGTTGAAAGATTTCGGTCGGTGAACGGATGTTACCGTGCCACGAAATATTGTTTATTTTATTCTGATTTTATTCGGTTAACATATACTAGTTTTAGGACATTATTTTCTGGCGTATAAATCCACTTATATTAAAACTACTAGCTTTATTTTTCGTTAATAGATGTATTTTAAAGTTTTCGGGCTTTCATTTTCGAAGACGTGCGACGGGTAGTTGACATCGGTGCACCCGACATTTTGGCGACCGTGACAGGACTAGTAGTTCCAGATAATTGAATTATTGTGCTTATACCAGGTGTTCCAAAAGTGTACAGTCGGCTCTTAGGAAGGCGTTTCCTAGAGTGCATGACTTTGCTCAGCTGCTCAAGGAGATGATAGCGAGGGTTAAATTGGACGGCGATACCATGACCCATTATTATCATGATAAAATGGCGTTGATCGAAAGCGCAAAGGCGCTTTCGTGTCTGATTGACGATCTACCTCTCGATCTACAGGCGAATGCGACGGCATTTGGTTGCTCTTCCCCTGACGACTTGTGTACTGGCTTTCTTTCCTCTTTTGACAGATATCGGCGTCCATCAACCGATATTGTGGAATTGGAGGGGCAAATAAGTCCAGGGTCATGTGCAGGCGAAGGCGACGAAGACTTCGCGGTCTTCTGAGGCGATTCTCAAATTGAGAGAGGCGTTTGGCGAATTTTGGGTACCCAAGGCGTACTATTTCCAGCTGCTGGCGCGGGCTGACGTTTACGAGCAAGGCGTTTGCTGACTTTTTGGCGAGGCGATGTGTAAAACACCGAGGGCGAAGGGTTAGGTTGAAAGGTGCATGCAAGTGAGTCTGACTGGCGAGGTGCAAAGGGCGTATGGTCAGGTTGAAAGGTGCATGCAAGTGAGTTTAACTGGCGAGGTGCAAATGGCGAATGCTCTGTTGGCGAAAGGCGAGAGCTATGGCGATTTAAGGTCCAAACTTCTTATTGAGATAGCAAAAGGCGAGTGAAAATCTGACAAAGGCGTAATATAAAGGTGATATTTGATAAAAGGCGTAAGGTTGCAACCACAGGCGAAACCTTTAGGGTAGGCGATTTGGTGTTATGGTGAATGCACAGATCGATAAGATCTGGTTGATTTACTGGCGAGTTAAATTAATGAGGGGCATTATAAGATCCTTTACACAAATAGTGCACTATATAAAAATCGGCCTTTCCCATTGGTCGATCCGCATGGCAGAAACAGGATGATAGTCTCGATAGTACAACCACAGTTCTAGGGATGAAGTGGAATAAGTTGGATGATACTTTATTTCTAAGCCAAGATGATGAAAATCTCGAACAGATACTCAACAGGCCGGTGACCAAACGGTTAATGCTGTCACTAGCAGATCCTATCGGCTTTAGATGTCCGGCTATGTTGATACCAAAGCTATGGTTACAGAAAACGTGGGAAAAACAAATAGCTTGGGACACACCGGTCGATGGCGAAATAGAATCATCTTTTAGGAGTTGGGTCATACAACTTCCATATTTGGCAGCTATTAAAATTCATAGATCGATAAATGCAGGACCCCAGGAGGCCGAGCAATGGTCATTACATATATTTTGCGACGCTAGTAAAGAGGCTTTTTCTGCTGTGGTGTTTTTAAGGGTAGTATAGAACGGCAACATATTTGTTCATCTTTTAGGAGCCAAATCGAGAATAGCGCCCATAAAAGTGATATCCATACCTCGACTAGAATTAATGGGTGCTCTGATTGCTGTTAGGCTTTATGACAGCATAAAGAAGAATTTTGATAAATATATAGAAGCTTTCTTCTGGAGCGATTCAATGACGGTCCTCTCTTGGATAGAGAGACCCGATGAGTGGTCCACATTTGTATGGAGTCGTATTTCGGAAATACGGAAACTGTCGTCTTCTGGTACCTGGCGTCATGTAGCTGGCGTATTAAATCCGGCTGACCTTCCATCCCGAGGTTGTTCTATTAAACAATTAGTTGAGTCGAAATGGTGGGAGGGGCCACAGTGGCTTTATCAAGATCAGTTTAATAGTTGCAAAGAAGATCTTGATTACAATGAAGAAGAAATTAATAGTGAAAGGAAGAAAAAGTTGGTTGCTGCCTTAGTTAATACTGATAGATGCGACAAAATGTCTCTTGAGGATTGGCATATTAACTACTTTTCCCAGTACCTAAAAATCATACGGATGTGTGCATGGATATTTCGATTTTTGTACAATGCGAGAAATAAACACCGGCACACCGGGAATTTGAGTTCTGAAGAGATTCACCAGGCCGAAATTTTTGTACTAAGACTTGTACAACATGAATCTTTTGTAGGTGACAACGAAAAGAGATTAAGCGGCATGGAGGTTTTTAAAGATAAGGATGATCTAATTAGATTAAAATCTCGTATCAGTAATAGAAACGATTGCGGCAGCTTCCTATTTCCCATAATTTTACCCGATAAGCATTTTTTGGTTAATCGACTTATATTCAGAGAACACGTGAAATTATGTCATACTGGTACACAAGGACTAATGAGTGTTATCCGCCAAAACTATTGGATTTTAGGCGGTCGTCGAGCTATAAAATCTGCAATAGCTAATTGTGTAATATGCAAAAGACATAATTTGAAGCCAGTTATTGTGAGATCGCCACCTTTACCGATTTACCGAGTCCGGGATGCTATTGCATTTGAAATAACCGGTGTTGACTTTGCTGGACCTTTGTATCTTAAAACTGGAGACAAGGTGTGGAAATGTCTTTTCACGTGCGCAGTATATCGGGCTGTTCACCTTGAACTTTGTACATCTTTATCAGTTATCAGTTTTATGCAAGCTTTACGACGCTTTATTTCCAGACGAGGTCGACCGAAGACTATCTACAGTGATAACGGGACAAATTTTGTCGGGACCGAAAATGCATTTTCGCGAGTGGACTTTGAGAAAATCGCCGAAAGTAGTAGTGTCGAACGCATTCAGTGGCGATTTAACCCACCAACGGCCGCGTGGTGGGGCGGATTTTGGGAAAGACTCGTGGGGGTTTTAAAACAGATATTGCGTAAAGTGGTGGGGCGTGCTTCGCTAGATTACGAAAGTTTATTAACTATCATCTGTGACTGTGAAGATATCGTCAATTCAAGGCCATTACTTGCTCATCAGCGGATCCCAATGAGTTGGTGCCTTTAACTTCGATGATGTTTCTCAGAGACCATCCAGTAGGTGGCGTTCCAGATTGCGATGCTGTTGAATATCAATCTCTATCTAGGAAGGTACAGCACAGACAAAAATTGGTGGTGGATCTTCGTCGGAGATTCCGTAACGAGTACTTAGGACAGTTGAAGGTATGGTTCAAGAGAAGTACTAGTCATCAAGTAGGAGTGGGAGACCTTGTGTTAATTGGCAATGATCGAGACAAGCGGGTTAATTGGCCGCTTGGTCGCGTCGTTGAGATATTACCGGGAAAGGATGGTCAAGTTAGACTTGTTCGAGTAACTACAGAGAAGGGTCAGCTATTGAGACCTGTGCAACGTCTGTTCCCATTGGAATGTGCAGAGGGGGCCAACTCAATGAAGGACAATGTTAAAAGTGCAGATGTTGAGAGTGATGAAATCGGCGCGACTTCGGGAGTGTTTAAAAGCAGAGTACCCGAAACGAACGACATTGATGTGCCGTATGTCACGCGAAGTGGCCATATAATTCGTACCCCACTTAAATATTCAGACCATGTTTAGACTTTAGTTAGCACGTTAGTTTTGCTTGTTTAGTTTATAGGCTGTTTACTTGTATATCACTTGGTTCCTTTCAGTTTTGTCTCTGATTTGTAGTGAGCCTTGTTTTTTGTTGTAAAAGAAAAGAGACTTGTCTCAGGTGGGAGAATGTCAGAGCCACAACAACATATTTCACTTTTATTTCATTTCTGTTTATACTAAGCTATACGTATCTTTTAATGATTAGGGCTTTGCGAACTAAGCAGACAAGTATTCTCCGTATCGTATTGTTAAACAAAACAAATGCCGTCGTCGAAGAAGTGTATTATTTTAAGCTGTGTTATTATTTCAGATCGATTTTTCAGCTATTAGTAATATTAGTGCTCTAAGAACGTTGAAAGATTTCGGTCGGTGAACGGATGTTACCGTGCCACGAAATATTGTTTATTTTATTCTGATTTTATTCGGTTAACAGATACTAGTTTTAGTACATTATTTTCTGGCGTATAAATCCGATTATATTAAAACTACTAGCTTTATTTTTCGTTAATAGAAGTATTTTAAAGTTTTCGGGCTTTAATTTTCGAAGACGAGCCGTGTATTGATGTGCGACGGGTAGTTGACATCGGTGCACCCGACAGCGTGGGCTTCATCGTGTCGAAAGAAGTAAACATGCATTAAGTATGTAAGCAATGTATCAGATAGACTCATAATGATCTAACTGAACTCAAAACTGGTTAACATCAATCTCTTTCAAGTATATGCGCCCACAACTGAAAGCAGCGAAGAGATCCTACAGAACTTCTATTCAGAGTTAAAAAGCGTCACCGATCAACTGAATGAGAAGGACATGACCATCATAATGGGAGATTTAAACGTCAAGATTAGACAGAGAAGAGGAGCGAACATTGTCGGAGATTTTGTTCTCGGTGACAGAAACGATAGAGGAGACCGTCTTGTTGAATTTTGCAAGGAGCAACAGCTGTTCGTAATGAACACCTTCTTTAAACTACCACGACGACTACTGTATACTTGGACCTCTCAGCACATATCCCTAATAACATCATAAGAAACCACATTGGTTATATCACAATTAATAATCGGTACCGTAACGCAGTTAAATCAGTTAAAACATTCCCGGGCGTTGATATTTCATCCGACCATGATCTGGTACTAGGCGTTCTTAAACTGAAGTTGAAAAAGGTAAAGCAGCCTAAGCAATCCTTCAAATTAGATATTGATCACCTCCAGGCAAACCAGAAAACAGTAGCAAGTGAGCTTGAAAGAAAATTTGAAATAGCGGAACAGCAAATCAACATTGAAGGCCATTATAATCACGTCAAAAAGCTTACACTCAACACAACCTCTGAGATGAAAAAGATCAATCAGAAAACACAGCAATGGATGACGGATGAAATATTGGGTCTAATGGATGAGAGGTGAAAATGTAAAAACAAGGACGCCGAAAGATACAGGAAAGCTAATATCGAAATACGAAAGAAAATACGGACAAGAGGCGTGATATGAAGACAGATGTGCTGATATAGAGGAACTACAAAAAAAACACGACACGTGTAATATGTAAAGAAAAGTAAGAGAAATAGCCTTGCTCCATAACAAAACAACAAACAACCTCATAGATAAGGATGATAAACTCATTCTAAACGATCAATATAAGCTGAAAAGGTGGAGGGAGTACATAGAAGAACTTTTTAACCATGAATGATCTGAAAACGTAACTCAATATGTTACAACAGGGCAGCAGATAACTATAAATGAGATAGAAAGGGCTATAAAGCTAGCAAAAACCAGGAAAGCAGCAGACCCAGATGAGATACCTACAGAGATCATAAACTCCTGGAAACGAACGGCAAACAATCTCTTCTTTTGCTTTTCAACAAAATATACGAGACTGGAAATATGCCAACAGACTCGCTTAGGTCAACCTTTGTAACGATCCCTAAGAAACGTAATGCAAAAAGATGCAGTGAATACCGCACCATCAGCCTAATGTCCTGCGAATAATACAGTCCAGAGTATATAATAAAATTGAAGGAGAGATGAGCGAGACACGATTTGGATTTCACAATAATCTAGGAACGAGACAAGCACTGTTCAGCCGTGTAGAAATGTAGACACATTAGCCACCTAGTGTATACGTGCTTCATAGATTTTGAGAAGGCCTTCAATAGAGTGCGACATGATAAGATGATTGAGATTATCCAACAGGTAGGCATTGGTGACAAAGACCTACGCATCATCAAAAACCTATACTGGCATCAACGAGCTAATGTCAGTGTGGCCCAGAATGTCTCTGCGGAGGTAGAGATACGAAGAGGGGTCCGGCAAGGATGCATCATGTCGCCACTCCTGTTTCATATATATTCAGAGCTCATTCTCAGGAAAGCACTAGAGAAAATTGAGAGTGGAATCAAGGTTATTGTCGTAAATACAAATAAACTAAGATACGCAGATGATACGGTGCTGCTTGCCAGTAGTCAGGAAGATCTACAGATCCTAGTCGACAGTATATCCATCGTCAGTGATGAATATGGAGTAAAGCTCAATACCAAAAAGACTAAATATATGATAGTCAGCAAAGTTCCTGTGCATCAAACAGCTATTACAGCATAATGGAATTTTACTTGAAAAGACCAACGGTGTCACCTATCTCCGATGCAATATAAACGACAACTGAGATATGAGCAAAGAGGTTAGAATCCATATAGAGAAGGCTAGAGATGCGTTCTTTAAAATGAAAAAGGTACTTTGTAGTCGGTCTATTAGCAACAAACTGAATACTAGACTGGTAAATGCCACATATTCCCAATACTGCTGTATGGATTCGAAGTTTGGACATTGACAGACACACTGCTAAAGAAGCTCGAAGCCTTCGAATTGTGGGAGTGCCGCAGAATATGAAGACGTCTTGCTGTGCATGTGCAAGGATACAGAAATAATGAAAATAACTAAGATACGTAAATTGGAATATTTTGCTCATGTAATGAGACATCCAGAAAGATACGGAATTCTTCACCTTATAATACAAGGGAAAACACTATTTGTGTAAAATATATTTTAATTTTTAAATAATTTTATTGCATATTGTTCCATATATGACACACGCAAAACACAATTTCCGTAAAAAACTAACCAATAAGGAATATTTTTAATATTTTTAACGTCGTTTTGAGGTCCTATTTCACTCCATATATTTTCCCCATAAGGAAAATAACAAAATTATACAATAAGAGGTTAAGATTTGTTGTACATAAATATCTATACAATTCAGTTGATGTTAATTTTACTCCTTAGACCATTATTAGAAATTATGAGAATGTTTCTAAAGGTAAAAGGAAATACCTTTAATTTAACCAAAACATTATTATTGGATAAGTCATATAGTCTAAGATGTTCTTACAAAGCCTCATAAAGGACCCGGCACATTTCTTATGAAAAATGGCTATAGGTGAAATTTTCTGAAAATTTTATATGAGATAGTTCTCGATGTCCTGATGAAAAGTTCTCATGGGCACAACTCAATCTTATGACCAGTTTTGAAGTCATAAGTCTTCAAATTTGGCTTTTTTGGACCTTTAAGATTGATATAATTTTTAACATAATTATTTATATTGCCTTTATTAGTAAGAATACATAAAAAAAATTCTGGGTTTGACCCCTTATGGTATATTCTTAAAATGTGGCACAAAAGTTTGTGCAGGGTCTTACCTAAAATAGTGGCGACAAAGAACTATAAATTTAGACAAAATCGCTAATAACCAAATTCAATCAATCATGCAGAATAAAAAAAACCAACGGCTAGGTTTTGTTTCATTTTTAATATGCTATCACCAAAAGGAAACCAAACAATTCCTACTATAGTTTTAGATCGAAAATGTTATACCGGGTGTTCATTTTATGTCGTTTGTCTTCGTATTGGAATAATTGTCTTTCGAACTAGGTATACTTACTACTCGAGATAACACTACTTCTCCTATAGGTACCATTCGAGAGAACATATTCTCAAACTAATTAATAGTAAGTAATATTTTGGTAACCACTTATTTTAATTTTTAAATCTCCCGCAAGAGGGCGATTTCATAGTCTTTATAGGGACAAACGGTACATATTATAATATTTTTGATATACAATATTGGAGATGCATATTATTATGTTTTAACTTTTTCACACTTTCTACACATCCCATAGAAAAGTGAAACTCAAGTTGAATTTATGCAGCGCAGACTCTTCGCGGCTTATTTTTGTCGAAGCGCCAAGTAAGCTATTTTTGGTCTCTATGTCCATGGCGACTAAACGAAGCCGAATTTCGTTGTTTTGTTGGACAAGTAAAAGTAGTAAATAAGAGTTAAATATGTTTTAGGTTTATTAAAACGAAAATTAATACCATTAAAAATGGCATTTCAGTTAAATGATATGGCATATTATAGTGGTGATAGGCATTTTAATAGACATCAAATGGCGTTATTATAAGGCGCAGAAAATTAACTAAAAGAAGAAATGGCGATTGGTCGAAGAGCAAATATAGAGGGTTTAGATAGATAGATAGATAATTTATTTTCCTCAAGAAAAGACAATTTACAATTGTATCAGGAATAGTCAAAAATTGATCAAATTTAACACTAAAACTAACTTAACCTATAAAGCTAATCTTGGCTCTAAAATTTTGTTAAAAACATAGAAACATTGAAACACTGCAAATGAAAACACAAACATCTTAAAAGTCAGCAATACTATACAAACATTTTAAAACAAGATACTCCTTCAATTTAATCTTAAAATTATTTATCGGTAATTGTTTTATTTCATTTGGCAACAAATTATAAAAACAGCGAGGACCAGCAAAATTTGGTGATTTGAATGCTAGCATTTGTTTTGCTAGAGGAGCATGTGGCAAATTTTTATTTTTTTGTCTAGTGTTTACAGTATGATAGCTATCAACCGATATAAACACATTTTTATTTTTATGAATATATATATATATATACATCTCTAAGACATAAAGACTGTATAAATTTTGTATTCTTTAAAATATTTTGAGCATGATTGTGTGCTTTTTATTCTAGCAATACTCCTTATTACACCTTTTTGGGCCGGAAACATATTTTCTACATTTGTTGACCATCCCCAAAAACCATAACGCAAACGCGATTCTACTCCTGCATAGTAGATCATTATAAGTTGTTTAATTGTAATAATATATTTTAGGTTACGAAATTTAAACGTGGCAGAATGCAACCTTTTCACAATAAAATCACAGTGCTTTTTCCAATTTAAATTTTTGTCTATATAAATACCCAAAAATTTAGTATAATCTACTTGGTTACAGACTATGTTATTAAAGGATATATTTAAAGGCGCTACTTTCTTTTGAGAATTATGAAATTGAATAAGAAGAGTTTTATCCATATTAAAATATAAAGAGTGGCTACTAAACCAAACACCTAGATCACGGAGAGCTGCAGAACATTGGCTATTCAACCCCTCCTGTGATTTATTGGACATTATTATAGACTTGTCATCTGCATATTTTGAGAAAAAAACATTCGGCACTGAGCGATCAACGTCATTTACATAAAATACAAAAAACACAGCACGGAACCCTGTGGGGCGCCAGTAGGGACATCAACATGCTGTGAGTTTATATGTCTTTGGTTTCCATTATCATTATTTATAATGTCAACATACTGAGTTCGACCTGTTAAAAATGACTTTACCCAATTAAGTGGTGCCCCTGTAAGTCCCAATTTATTAAATTTTGAAATAAGAATGTTATGATCTGAACTTAAGGAGCATGTTACAAGACTCTGTTTAAACTGCAATCGTTGAGTTTTGCGTGAAGTTCAGAACATTGAAAATAACCCTGCCAGTATATATTTATATCCAGTCAAAAACCTATGAATAAATTCGGAAAACTTTCCAAAATATCCATGTGGCTCATTTTAGGCACATGACGTGGTCAACCTTAAACTAAAGACAATCTACTGTGTAAAAAATAAAATATACCTGTAATATTTCTATAATTTTCTAATATAAATATTATAATATGTATCGTTTGTCCCCATAAAGACTATGAAATCGCCCTCTTCCGAGAAATTTAAAAATTTAAAATATGTGATTACCAAAATTACTATACTATTAATTACAAGATCAATCGACTTACCTGTAAGGAAGATCGATCGGAATTATCCGAGCATCTCCGCCATCCCTAATTACACTTTGTAGTATACAACTTTTTCCCAATCGGTACAATTTTTAAAGAAGTTATCTAAAAACATGGTGATTCAGCCGACCCTGGCTAGCCGCTCGAGCTGATGCGTCATTACAATTTTGGTTCGTGAGATTTTTGATTACATTGCATTTGGGGTCATAGGGAGAAGGTAAAGACTGGGTGGGTTTGTAATGAGGGATGGCGGAGATGCTCGGATAATTCCGATCGATCTTCCTTACAGGTAAGTCGATTGATCTTGTAATTATCCTTCGCATCTCCGCCATACCTCATTACACTTTGTAGATGTTCAAAGTATTTGCGATGTAATCTACATTAACTGAAAATCGCGAGTTTTCTGTAGTCCTAGATTTGTAAGGCCCTTTTTATAAACTAAAATTCAAATTTATAACCATTAGATTTAATAACACACATCATGAAGGTACATATATCATGTTTAACGCTTAACTGATATTAACCTTTAACTTATTTTTAATACTATACCAATATTCTTATGTAATATGATAACAAGTTGGTAAGTAAGTTATAATTGTAGCTTAATATTTATATGATTCTTTAGAATTTATGGTTCAATAAACAAGATGCCAATCCAGTGGGATTACCCACGCCAAGTTTTTTATAGAATTTCGAGAATACTTTGATTTTTCTGTCGAGCCAGCTGTCTTCTGAATGGTTTGTAATGTAACTCCCATTCTTTGAGCTGCTGAAGTTGCCCCGTGTCGCGTGTTGTGTGCCCCAAAGATTTCCGTGTTTATACTGCTGGCTTTTAGTATTAACTTGACCCATCTGCTAATGGTTTGACTGCTGTCTGGGTGACAGGGCTTTTTGTGAGTGAGTATTACATTTTGTTTGGTTTTGCTACGTGTGGTATCGATTGCATCTGCAAATGCAACGATCTATTAGCATATTTACAGTATCTGTGAATGCCGTAATTCCTGTTTTTGAACAAAAAAATAGGTATGTTCACTAGCTGCAACTGCAATTGCAGACAGTGGAGGGTACGATCGATTGTATCTGCTAATACAACGAACTATTCACCTTTTATTGACTGGTAGCACCCTTTTTCCTTTTGTGCGTTCTATGTAAGTCTCTAATAGTGTGGCTATACATAGTTCAGGTTGATTAATAAAATAAGGTAATATCAAACTAGGTTGAAGCCTGTTTAAGCCACTTGCTGTTATTTTATGCGGGAATCTGATTTCAATTATGTATTCATATTTAAAAATATTGTCTATTTTTACTTCCGGGTTGTCCGTGATTTGTGTGCCGTTATTAATATTAAGAGTGTTACTAGCTTTAAAGTTAGATTTGTAGATTTAAGAATTCGTGAGGGTACATGCTCTTTAAGGGCTGTAGAACTGGGTAGGAATCCCAAGTAATTGAGTATTTTGATTTTGGGGGTCTTATGGTAAATGTTCCATTGAGAAACCGTTTTATAACCGCTTCGTCTTTTGTTTGAGTAGGATGACTCCGAAGACAATTGAATGTTTAGGAGCTCAAGAATAAGTTTACGGTTTTATTATATATTTGTTGGCGCTTAGAAAAACAGAAATTCCCCTTTTTATTGTAAGTATTTCCGTATTGTTTGAGGGCGCTATCTGTCAATGAAGAAATAATCACTTTTATCGCTTCATTAGGTACGCTTTGTTATGAACTTTTTTATAGTTCTCCTGACAATGAGGAAGTTTCATCATTTTTTATTTATTTATTTATTTATTTATTTATTTATTTATTTATTTTTTTTATTTTTTTATTTTATTATTGCTGATTTCGATAGCCCATGAAAAATAAGTGAACACATGTTTTTTCTTTTTTCCCTAAGCTGAAAAATGAGGCAGATACAACGCCTTGAGATGTGCTTATGACGTCATAATACACATGAGTTGTTACGTCACACCATGCATAGTATATCTATATATACAAAACTAAAAACTGGTATAGCTCTTGTAATATTCATCTTTAGTGGAAATAAAAAAATACGTATCGATATTTTTTTTTTCACTGCTGTATAGTTTGCAATAACAAATAATCAGTTTAATTTCTCAGGAACTTCCTAATTTCCCTACAGCCAGAGAAATTTTCTTCCATAATGGTTGTTTCTCTCCGCAAGGAGATGTGAGTTAGTATTTTTCAGGGTAAAGGTTATAGACTGTTCTGCCAGTAGCTCCCTTTTCTCTTGTATAAACCCCAAAAGTGAGCATGGTTGCGGGGGAATAACTATGCTTTTTTCGGAATTTATATAAAATCTAAATCTTGTAATGTTTATGTAATTTTATTATGCATCTTGTAATGTTTATGTAATTTTATTTATACTTTTAAGCAATTCTCTCTTGAATTACCAATAACTAGCCAATTGTCTAAGTAGAGTACAGTTTTTATACCCTTTTATTTTACATATCTTGCAACTGGTTTCAATTTTGTGAAAAGATATGAAGCTGTACATAAACCAAATGAAACACAATTAAATTGGTATAGTACGTTGCAAAAAACGAATCTTAACAACTTTTTTGACTACTGTGCATACGGATAAGGTAATATGCATCTTTAAGAGATCAGTTTTCCCTAAGAATGCGTATTTCGAAATTAAAATTTTTTGCCGTCCTATGTAGTCTTCTACTTTGCTAACCGGAGTGGTGTCCTATTGAAAGGGATTTTATAATCCTGTACCCACTCTATTATTGAGCTGTTTACCTTTAATTTCTGCTAATTTTGAACGTATTCTAGTTCAGACGGTTGGCTAATTAAATTATTGAAAGGGAGGCTAAGGCACTAATCTCACGGACTATAGTTGTTTCTGTAATTGATACAGTAGTTGTCTTGGCAGGATTTAGTACTCTCTTCGAGATTTAATTTTGATGGTCTGAGGACATTGCAGTTGGCAGCTGGGGGATACTTCTCTATCATACTGCTTTTTTTTTTTTTTTTTTTTTTTTCTT
>MU183517.1:93551-139102 GCA_016904865.1 Pissodes strobi | reverse complement strand
TAGTTTATCTAATGAGTGACGTAGATTTATTAGTACAGAATCTAATTTTAGAGCTTTCAATCCAGAATCAGAAGATTCTCAAATAAATACTAATCCACTCGAAAATATTAGTTTAATACAAGAACAAGCTACAAATATGCCTCAAATTAATTTTCAATTATTAAAATTATATATTGATATAATACCTAATTATGACGGAGACGCACATACTCTAAATTTATTTATTGAAAGTTGTGAAAATTTATGAGATACATTTGGTCAACAAGACGCAACATTAATGCCATTTTTATTAAAAGCAATTATTGGCAAATTAAATGGCCGTGCTCAAATATTAATTGGATCTAGAATCGAATTACGAGATTGGATATCAATTAAACATGCATTAACTTTATCTTTTGGTGACCAAAGAAATATTTATTGTTTGGTCCAAGATTTAATTTCCTTATGCCCAAATAAAAATGAATCACCTTATAATTTTGGTATGAGATGCCAAGACGCTAGAAGTTTAATTATTTCTAAATTAAATCAAATGACTGATCTAACAGCTGCAGATAAATTGATTAATTTACAGAATTACGATCAATTAGCATTAAAAACTTATATTAGAGGATTAACAGGTCAATTACAAAATAATGTCAGGCTTAGAAATCCAGATTCTTTAGAAAAAGCTATGTCTTTAGTTATTGAAGAAGAGAACTTCTTATACAGTCAAAGTAGACATACAAATTTAAATTCTAATAATTTTAGAATAAATCCAAGAATAACGCCCACATCTAATAAGCCACAATATGTTCAAAGAAGACATAATTTTAATCAACCAAATTTTATGCATAATAATAATAATAATAATAATATGCAAAGACAAATGTTTTCAACACAACAGAATTTTCCAAGAATGAATTGTCCCAATCAATTTAATTTTCCCAGACCAAGTTTTCCAAATACGAATTTTCAAAATAATATAAGACCAAGTTTTCCAAATACGAATTTTCAGAATAATACAAGACCAATGAATAATTTTAACAATTTCCCAAGATTTCCACAACAAAATGCGTTTAATAACAATGCATCGCAAACAAGACGAATTGCAAATAATCCTATTCCTATGGACGTTTCTTCAGGAAACACTATTAAAAGAATGAACTATAATAATAATAACGGTAATAATAACCAAAGGAAATTTAATTTTACTGAGCTACATAATATAGAAAATCCACAATCAATTGATACTGAAATCAATGAAGATTTTGACCAAATCGATATTCCTTATAATTATTGTAATTTACAAGGAAATGAAATGACTCTTAATGACACGGATTATTGTGACCCATATTTCGAACAATCATATCCTAGTGACCCACGTCATGAACAATTATATAATAATGCTGATTCCGATGAGTCAAAAGAATATGATAACGAATACGAAAATCAAAATATGAATTTTCGCATGAACCCTTCCATAACCGATATAACGTAATATCACTTAATTTAACAAAAGCTAATTTACCATATATTTTTATACCCGAATTAAATGCTAATTTTTTATTAGATACTGGTAGTTCTAGAAGTATAATCGATCCAACACATGCTTATCAGTATTATGGAGGATATATTGTTTAGGAGAATTTTAACATACAAACTGCACATGATATATCTTATAATGATGAAGTAATGAATATTCCACTTTTTAACATATTTAATACAAAAGAATTCCACAAATTTTATTTGTTCAAATTTAGTAATAAATACGATGGTTTAATTGGAACCGATCTTCTCAAACAAATTAAAGCATCAATAAATATTGACAAAAAATTATTGAATACCCCAAAAGCGAAAATACCAATAATTTACGAACCAGAAGAATTACGAGAATTTACGAACAAAAAATTATTTTATTACAATTCCAGCACGTACGCAACAAGTATGTAAAATCCCAATAAATATACGCAACGGTATAGCCATTTTAAATCATATAGTATTCGGACAAAACGTAGAATCCCCACTAGCATTAGTTAATGTAGAAAACTATTTTGCTTATACTACTATTATTAATTCTAACGATTTTGACGTACAAATAAAAATTAATATCCCTTACGAAGGAGAATTAATGAACATTTCTGAAATAAAATTTATAGAAAAAATGGAAACTGATCAAGAATTAAATGAATACCAAGATAATCTTTTAAAAGCCAATTTAAAAAATATTCGCGCAGACCATTGCAATTACGAAGAAAAAACTGCATTGCGAAAATTATGTTATGAATTTAGAGACATATTTTACTGTGACAAAATACCTTTATCTTTTACTAACGAAGTTAGACACAAAATAAGATTAACTGACGACACACCAATGCATACAAAAACATATAGATACCCTGAAATACACAAAGTAGAAGTGAAAAATCAAATTCAGAAAATGCTTAATCAAGGAATAATACAACCTTCCAATTCACCTTACTCATCACCAATTTGGATAGTACCAAAAAAGTTAGATGCCACAGGCAAGAAAAAATGGAGACTAGTAATAGATTATCGTGCTTTAAATTCAAAAACAATCGATGATAGGTATAGATTACCAAATATAAATGATATACTAGATAAGTTAGGGAAGAGTCAATATTTTACGACATTAGACCTTGCTAACGGATTTCACCAAATAGAAATGGATCCTAATGATATACATAAAACTGCTTTCGCTACAGAATCAGGTTTTTACGAATTTAAAAGAATGCCATTCGGTCTAAAAAATGCACCGTCCACTTTTCAAAGAGTTATGGACAATGTTCTAAGAGGTTTACAAAATGAAATATGCGCAGTATACTTAGATGATATTGTTATTTTTTCAACAAGTTTACAAGAACATATGGAACGTTTAAAATTAATTTTTGAAAGGTTAAGAAACGCAAATTTTAAAGTGCAATTAGATAAATGTGAATTCTTGCGAAAAGAGGTAGCTTATTTAGGACACGTTATAACCCCTAATGGTGTAAAACCCAATCCAGATAAAATATATGCAATTAAGAACTTTCCTATACCTAAGACACAAAAAGAAATTAAGAGTTTTTTAGGACTAGTCGGATATTACCGAAAATTTATCAAAGATTTTGCACAGATAACAAAACCAATGACATTATGTTTAAAGAAAAAAGCTATAATTAAAATCGATGAAAAATATTTAAATGCTTTTAACGCCTGTAAACAATTATTAATGAATGCACCAATTTTGCAATATCCTAATTTTAAAGAAAAATTTATATTAACAACTGATGCCTCAAATATAGCATTAGGCGCTGTATTGTCACAAGGACAAATTGGATCAGATAAACCGATAGCATTTGCTTCGCGAACATTAAACGAATCGGAACAAAAATACAGTACGATTGAAAAAGAATTACTCGCCATTGTATGGGCATGTAAATACTTCAGACCGTATTTATTCGGACAAAAATTTACTATTTATACTGATCATAGACTCCTCGTATGGTTATTTAATATAAAAGAGCCTAATTCGAAATTAGTACGTTGGAGACTATGGTTAGAAGAATTTGATTACGACATAGTATATAAAAAAGGTAAAACAAATACAAATGCAGACGCTTTGTCGCGTGTACAAATCAATGCTTTAGAGAACGAATCTTTAATTGTTAACCCAGGTGACATTAATACAATTACATTAGACGAATTAAGAGAAATTGCAGAAAATATTGTAGAGCCTAATTTTCAAATGAATAATTCTAATAATCAAACAAATATAAATAATCAACCAAGTACTAGTAAAGTAAATAAACAAAATCGGGAAAATGTTAATAAAACCGATAAAATTTAAATATTACAAGACGTACAATTAAAACCCCCAATATCGAGTTCTAATACGCAACATTCAACCAATAATGATAATTTAAATCCAGGAATTAGAATATTAGACGAAATGATAAACAACAAAGTAAATCAAATCTTAGTTTTCTCATGGCCTCATGCAAAGATAAGCATTTCCCAGGAAACATATCAGCATCATAAGATAATGACAATTAAAATCCCACGCGAGAATAATGAGGATCTTATTACAGAATTTCTTAGAGATTATACATCACAAGGAAAAACATATTGTATGTACTTTCATGCGAATGATTTATATATCGCATTTAATAACGTTTATGTTAACAAATTTTCAGTTAATGGCCCCAAACTTATAAAATGTTCGAAACTTGTAAACACTATAAAAGATATTGATGAACAAATTATGCTAATTAAGAATCACCACGAAGGTAAATCTAATCATAGAGGAATATTAGAAACGATGGAATATCTTAAACGAAACTATTATTGGATAGGACTTAAAGAATCAGTTACGAATTTTATTAATTCTTGTGAAACATGCAATCGAACAAAATATGCTAGGAAAAAGCCCTATTCACCTTTAATATTGACAGACACAGCAACGAGACCATTTTCAATTGTTCATATTGATATATTTACTTTTGATAGTAAACATTATTTAACATTAGTTGACGCTTTTACGAAATTAGCGCAAGCATATCAAATAGACGGAAAAACTGCTATACATGTTAGCAAAGCCCTTATTAAATATTTTACAACTTATGGAATACCCAATCAATTTATTTTAGATAACGGATGTGAGTTTAATAATGAAACAGTAAAGAAATACTAAAATTACATAAAATAAATATACATTTTACCACACCTTATCATCATGATTCAAACGGTATTGTTGAACGATTTCATTCAAGCATTATTGAACATTTACGAATTTTATTGGAAACTCATCCAAACGATAAAGAAAATATAATGGATTATGCAGTAATCGCATACAATAATACGTTACATTCTGCTACACGATATACACCATTTGAATTAACATTTGGACATACACATTTAAGAGATCCAAATGAGATATTCATTCCACATACGTTCTATTCAGATTATGCGGAAAACCATAAAGAAAAACTAAAACATGTATATGAAACGGTAAATAAAACTATTGAATCTAATAAAGAAAAAGTTATACTTAAACATAATATACAGGATGATACTAATGATGATTTTAAATTAGGAACCACTGTATATAAACAAAATCCACAAAACAGAAATAAAAAACAAAATAAATTTTTAGGTCCTTACGAAATCATTAAAATATTAGAAAATAATAAAGTTGAGATTTCGCCTAAAAATAATAAAAATAAAAAGAGCGAAATAATACATATAAAGGAACTAAAGAAACCCAATATTGTTGCAGGTTCATCCTCACCTATACAACAGCCTTAACATATCCCAAGTACCATGAATTAAACCAGAACCCTGGACTACTACCACTGAAACTTGGTAATACACAAAATAAAGTAGACTACTGGTCATTTATTCAAATATTCGATATTTCTGATATTATAGACGAATACCAGTCGATAAAAAATAATTTTGAATCACTTAAAAATATTATTTTAGTTAACAAAACTGACAAAGCTTATAGAAACGAATTTATTAATTCCTATCACTTAGCCCACTCGTTACAAAATAAAATTGAGAGAAAAATATATCAATTAAACCCAATATTAAGTACAAAATCAAAACGTGGACTAATCGATGGACTAGGATCAATTATTAAAGCAATAACTGGCAATTTAGATAGTAGTGATGCAATTCGCTATGAACATGCAATTAACAAGCTTTCGGATAATCAAATAAAAATAAAAAGTCTTGTTAATGAGCAAATTACATTACTTGATAAGACAACAAATATTTTTAATCAATCAGTACAAACACTTGTCGAAAATCAAAATAATTTGGAAAGTAAAATATCTGAGATACAAAACACCTTAAAGAATGTAAAGTTGTTTGGTATCAAAACATATCAATATTTAATTGTTCATACTATTACGGTACAAATTACTACCGCTTTCCAAGAAATATATGATATTCTCGAAAAAATAGAAATTGCTATTTCATTTTCGAAACTTAATACGTTTCATAATTCGATGATTGAACCAACTGAACTACTTGATGAAATAAAACTAATCAATAATAATTTATTAACGAATAAATTACCATTTGAGCCTGTACTAGAGAATATATTATTATTTGAAAAAACGCTGACAATTAAAAGTTATTCGAGAGGTAATAAAATAGTTTTCATACTTGAAGTGCCAATTGTAGAAAATGAAAGTTTTGATTACTATCGCTTGTACTCTCTCCCAGTTCACAAAAATAATTCCTTTTACTTTATTTTACCCCAATCCAAATACCTAGCCCTAAATGAACATAATTATATGCTCTTTAGTGAGAAATGTGTACAAGTTGGTTCTGAAGAATATATTTGCCAAGGAAATAATCCAATTCAAATTAAGGAAGAAGATGCCCCTTGCGAAGTACAATTATTAAGCTTTACGGAAAGTCCTTCAAATTGTCAATTTTTACCAGTCCAAGTGAGTGATGTGAAAGTCCAAAAGTTAGAAAATAATAACTGGATAATAATTTCGCCTAATTCAAATATTTTAAGAGAAAAATGCGGAAATAGTCGCGAAAATAAAATAATTAATGGAACATTTCTAATAGACATTGACTCTGATTGTGAAGTGCAAATCGGTAATATAAAAATAAAAAACTATCAAAATAACCAAAATCATTTTAAGAATATTGAACTGCCAAAACCAAATATTAAAAGTGACTTTTATTTCGAGCAAGATACTTCAAATATAAAACCAATTAAAATAAATAGTATTAACATGGACGAACTTAAAAATGTAAGAAGTGCGCTCGATACTCAAAAACAAAAATTAAACACTATTTCAAACGATGACATTTTTGGACAGAATAACAATATTTGGTTAATACTAATTTGTATTTTACTCCTATTAGCTATTATTGTTTTTGCTGTCATTTATGTAAGAAGAAGACTTAAGAAAAAAGAAGTACCGATTGCCGAAAACCGGGATGGAGATGTAGAAGTACCCCTACAAGCCATGCCTCCCTCCAATCCAGTGGTTACCCCCCGGATTTTCCTCTAAGGGTGGAGGAGTTATGATACGCCAATGGTCCCCAGAAGCCGTGAGAACCATGGAGTCAGCAGTTTGTTATCGCAATGTACTCAATGCACCGAGATGCACCGAAGGTTATAAATATAGGTGCACCTGTTTGCAACAACAACTTTTTGCTTGACTTTGTTCTACCTAGTACTTAGCTTTCGTTGTAACACCGAGTAATAAAGTTCTCTGTCAATTGAATTTAATGTTTTTTTAAAAATTCGTTATTAAAGAACCAAAAAATAACTTGCTTATTACTTATTCATTTCGATATAATATATTTCAATTCCGAACATATTGTTTGATTCTGTGCAATTGTGCACAGACGACAAATAAATGTAACAATGTTTTGTCATGCCCTCGTATATAAATAACAGTTTGTTAGTATAATTCAAATCGCAGTGAGCACATTTAATTTTTGTTTACTGCTTCATTCGCATTTTTGACTGTAACCCGTTCGCACTCTATTTTATTCTAATAAGTATAGTTAGTTTTAGAAGTTTGAGAGTATTTTCCATTTTAATTTTATTAAGTAAAAAAATAAGGGTTACAAGTGTCATATTTATTCATAATACTCAGTTTAGTATTATACACATTTAGTTTGCTTTTATACGAGAGATTCTGTTTTTATATATTTAAAATAACCAGGTATTTATGTATATTTGAAATTTTGGCATATAATCTTACACTGCCGGACAATTTTAGGGGATATGGAAATTTAATGTCTGAACTTAAACTCGAATAAAATGAATAATTTTCACTCAATCTCCAAAAATGGTTTTTACTCTGAAAGGCGTATCCTTCTATTTTAATTATATGCTAGGAAAAATAAAATTCATTAAACAAGGCGCTACATACAGGGTGAATTATAAAGTATTATTTTTTTCCTATTTTTTAAAACCCCTGTATAAAATATAGCACCACCGAATTAAGTGATCTCTCTGAACATCTAGGGTGGCGGAAGTGTCAGCTATATTTTGTTTTTTGAATTTTGTTTCTATCTCATGTAATAAAGGTTGGAGGACTGTTTTTCTAAAACCATGCATTTTCAGATTAATGCATTATGGTTCTAGTTAGAAGCTGAGTATGCTCATTATTTGTTATTTATTATTGTAACTATAGTGTGACATTACAAAATTTACAGTTGTCATTTGGCTATTTTTCTTTATCGTGTTTTCAAAGTGTTATTACGATATGCCCCGACATTTAACTCCAATTGAAGTTAGTCGGGCTATTGGTATGCTAGATGGTGGAATGAGGCAAGCCGATGTAGCTGTCCACTTTAATACTTCACAAAGCGTTATAAGCCGTTTGCTAAAACGACAAACGCCCGGTCCTACGTGAGCGATTTGCAGCGAACGCGAACGCGAAATAGTGGCGATACCGTGCGACTATATTAACTTTTCGTACGGCATCGCCAGCGCTTCGCGTTCGCGTCGCCTGTAAATCGCTCACCTAGGACTTGGCGTAAGAGAAACCGGTTCAGAATCGCGACGTTCAGGACAAGGTCGAAAAAGAAAAACGACAAGGTTTCAAGATCGCTTCATAGCGCTTTCAGCCAGAAAAAATCCGAGCACTACTTCAGTTGCAATACGGCGACAACTGGAAGGTGCTGCAGGAGTTAATATTACTGCAAAAACAGTAAGAAGACGTTTGGCAGAGGCTAACCTTGTGTGTCGCAGGCCAATGAGAGGAATGCCACTAACTAACCAGAATAAGCGTAGAAGAATGGAGTGGGCAACTGAACATCAACACTGGGAGGCTGAGTGGAATAGAGTTATGTTTACAGACGAGTCCCGTTTTGGACTGTACAGCGACTCAAGAAGAATTCGAGAATGGAGGCATAAAAATACGGCTCGTCACTTAGGGAATGTACAAGAAATTCATCCATTTCGCGGTGGAACTGTTATGGTTTGGGCTGGCATTGCAATGGGACGACGTACTCAGCTGTATATCTGCAATAGTAGTATGAATGGACTAATCTATTCCCGGGATATTATAAATGGATTAGTAGCGCCTATAGCACAAGAAATGGGTGAATTTACTTTTCTTGATGATAACGTACCACCGCATCGTACGCGAGATGTTATTGCGAACATTGAAATGCATGGTATAGGGCACTTGAGATTACCTGCTCTTTCTCCTGATTTGAATCCGATAGAGCACGGCTGGGATATGTTACAGCGTGCCCTTGACCATTTTCAGCCGCCCGTTCAAAATCTGGCACAACTTAGAGCCGTATTACCAATTTTGTGGAATAACTTACCGCAAGAACCTTTTGATAATTTAGTGAGGAGCATGCCGCGAAAGATTCAAGCCGTCTTGGAAGTTCGTGGTGGTCACACTCGGTACTGATGTTCTGTTTGATTTTCTTATGTCATGTATTGTCATTGTATTAGTTACAGTAAAAAAAAGTAAATTATTTATAGCTATATTATTATTTCACTATTAAAATACTATGCATTAATATGAAAATACATCGTTTTAAAAAAACAATCATAGAACCTTTATTACATGAGATAGAAACAAAGTTCAAAAACAAAATATAGCTGACACTTCCACCACCCTAGATGATCAGAGAGGTTACTTAATTCGGTGGTGCTATCTTTTATACAGGGGTTTCAAAAAATTTTAAAAAATAATACTTTATATTTTACCTTGTATGTAGCGCATTGTTTAATAAATTTTATTTTTCCTAGCATATAATTAAAATAGAAGGATACACCTCTCAGAGAAAAAAACATTTTTGAAGATTGGTTGAAAATTATTCATTTTATTCCAGTTTACGTGTAGACATTAAATTTCCATATCCCCTAAAATTGTCCGGCAGTGTATATGGACTCACCCCCTGATTCGCTTCTTCCGATGAATATTGCCCCTTTTTTCGCCTCCTTTGCGAGCAAGACGTATCACTAACACTTCACTATACTAGAAATACGATTTCTAGGCATTTTTCTTTTTAAAACCAAAAGAAAGAATGTAATGACGCATCAGCTCGAGCGGCTAGCCAGGGTCGGCTGAATCACCATGTTTTTAGATAACTTCTTTAAAAATTGTACCTATTGGGAAAAAGTTGTATACTACAAAGTGTAATGAGGGATGGCGGAGATGCGAAGGATAATAATTTGTTTGAGAATATTTTCTCTCGAATGGTACCTATAGGAGAAGTTTTATCTCGAGTAGTAAATATACCTAATTTGAAAGTCAAATATTTCAACGAGAAGACAACCGACATAAAATGAACACCCGGTATAACATTTTCGTTCTAAAACTATAATATAAAATGTTTAGTTTGCTTTTGGTGACAGTATATTAAAAATTAAATAAAGTATCATCCAATCTAGCCGTTGGTTTTTTTATTCTGCATGATTGATTGGATTTGGTTATTAGCGATTTTCTCTAAATTGATATTTCTTTGCCGCCGCTACGGCTGTCCACAGTTAAAACAAAGTAAGTGCATTTATATGTAAACGGAGAAAAATTAACTTTTAACATATTTGTTCAGCCTATCAAAATAAATTCTTCTGGAAGCGGTAAGGATTTAAATTCCATAGAAGAAGGGGGAGAAGCGTGTTTTTAGTATAGTATGGTTTGATAATTTTGATAAATCGAAGTAAGGCGTCAGTTACATTGTTTTTTCTTATGTTTTTGGAAGACATATCAAATGATATTGCACATTAAAAGAAATTAACTACACTTACTTTGATTTAATTATGGAACCAAACAAAATCACTAATATTATTACATTTTTTTATTAAAACGGAGGTAATATTATTACTATTTTTTTCACATGAAATAAATTATTTTTTCTTAAATTACTTCATTATCCAAGTTAATATAAAAAAATATGTAGGATATGGCGTAATGATGAAAGTGGGAGAACAATTTATTTGGATCAATGAAACTAGAATTAAGAAAAGCATTTATTCAAACATAGAACAACCAGTCTTTTATTGTGATAGTCAATTACTGTGTCCTTACTTTTTGTTTTCAGATTATTTTGTTTCTGTATAAAACGAAGTAAAACTACATTTTGCTGGATAAAAACAAAGCAACTGCATCTCACAACATTAAAACGCAGTAACTGCGATGTAGTTACTTTGTTTTTATCCAGCTTCGTTTTATACAGAAAAAAAATAATCAAAAAACAAAAAGTAAGAACACAGTAATTGGAAATCACAAATGAAAATACATTAACTTCTAAGCAGTTACTGACTTTCTTTTTTGCATTGTGGAGTTACGGTGTTTTAATTTTGGAAGGGCGTGGGTATGTGTGTAGTTACTGCTTTTAGCATGTATCATAACTTCGTTATTTATGCACTGATTTGGTTCGGTCTGATATCAAAATGTGCGGAAAAACACAGCAAGTTGTCCTGTGCATATAACTCAGTTTTGGAAAAAATGTCAGTTACTTCGTTTTAATTTTGGGCAGCCGACTACTTTAGGTAAGACCCTGTACAAACCATTGTGCCACATTTTAAGAAGGCACCAAACGGCCTAAAACCCAGAGTATATTTTTTAAATTTATAGTTACTAATAAAGGAAATATAAACAATTATGTTAAAAATTGTATCAATCTCAAAGGTCCAAAAAAGCCAACTTTAGAGACTTGAAACTTGTAAACTGGTCATAGGATTGAGTTGTGCCAATGAGAACTTTTAATCAGGACATCGAGAACTGGATAATATCAAATGTTCAAAAAATTTCGTCGAAAGCCATTTTTCATAAGAAATGTGCGGGGTCCTTTTGCTATTAGTAACTTTAGGTTGTACACAAAAAAATTGATCCATTTCATGACCACAGATAAAACCAAGAAATTTATCTTCAATTTTTTGGTTAGTTCTTGTTCTCAAGTTGTATAGTATAAAGTAGACTTCAGAAAACAAGATCATCTTTCTTTCTGACTATAGCACTGTATCGTGAAAAAGTTTTAAAATATAATGGAAAATTCCAGATAACACTCCGTTAATGTTTTCTCTTCCCCATTTGACGATTCGTTTTCGGCAATTTCGGGAAAGTATTTCTTTAAGGCGACGCGACGGAGCAATTTTCACTTAATTATACCAAATAGCTTCTTATTGCTGGATACGACTCTACTAGCATCAACCATTTAGTTGAAATATGGCAAATCATAGTGAAACAAAATCAGAACAATGTGGCAAATCTTGCACACGCTTTGCCTGAATTGATAAGTTAATATATACCTAAATGGATAATCGAAGTTTCTACACCAAATTCGTATTTATTTGTATCATGTAGCACGTGCGCAGGATATGTTTTGAATCATGAAATATACCTTAATTAGTATTAAAAATCGCATTGAAGTGAAATATAATCATGATGACTTACTAACCAATGCAATATATACAATTAAGTTAGCTTTAGCTCCAATTAAAATTAGTTTTTATTACGCATGCATCATAATCAACGATTATCGGACGCTGCAGCGTGCTTAAAATGATGTTTATGATGCGCCTACTTTTTTAAAGGTTGCTATAGAAACATTTGATCATGTCAAATGTGACTGTTTAATATATTTGTCAATATATTCCTTAAGTTTAATATTTAAAACATTTTTTGAGATTATGATGCATTCGTAATAAAAAATAGCGTATGATATACGTGTATAAAAGACCTTTAAAGCCCTTGCGACTTACAAAACACTCCGCTGCGCGTCGTGTTTTGAAATATGTCGCGCGTGCTTTAAAGGCCCTCTTATACACTTATATCATAATATACTATTTTATTACTCATGCATCATAATCAACAATTATCGCACGGTGCAGCGTGCTTAAAATGATGTTTATAATGCGCCTACTTTTTTAAAGGTTGCTATAGAAACATTTGATCATGTCAAACGTGACAGATTAATATATTCGTCAATATATCCCTTAAGTTTAATATTTAAAACATTTTTGAAATGATGATGCATTCGTAATAAAAAAATAGCGTATGATATACGTGTATAAGAGGCCTTTAAAGCCCTTGCGACTTACAAAACACTCAGCTGCGCGTCGTGTTTTCAAATATGTCTCGCGTGCTTTAAATGTCCTCTTGTACACTTATATCATAATATATTATTATGAACAATTTTTGGATTAAGAAATGATACTGACCATAACGTTGCGTTACAATCATTAAATCAATATGAATGAGTATGCTTTAACTCCATGCTAAATCTCGGCATTTACTATTCTTGTGCCTCGGCTACAAAATTTTATCGTCATCAGAATTAATTCCAATAATATTCTCTCTAATTTTCTAAAACTAAGAAAATTGGAAAGTGATTTATTTGTCTTATTGCCCTATTACTCCTGATATGGTCGGTTTTATTTGAATATCGATTAGTTTGGGTTAGTTTGGGTTAGTTATAGAAACTATACTGACAGTAACGTTGCCTTACAATCCTTAAATCATTATGAATGAGTATGCTTTAAGTCCATACTGAACCTCGGCTACAAAATTTTATCGTCATCAAATAATGTTCTTTCTGTTTTTCTAAAATAGCACTTAGAAAATCGGAAAGGGATTTATTTGTCTTATTGCCCTATTACACCTGATATGCTAGGTTTATTTGAATATCGTTTATTGTCGCTTAAACCTTCCTGATTTATTTTTAAGGATTTATTACATACGTTGTCAAAGTTGATGAATTGCTTTCAGACTCTCCTAACGTCTTGCACAAGAATATTTAGTTTGCGGTTGTTTTTTATATCTACGTATATCGTTGAGATCATCATACAACAACCTAGTCCAAATAAACGAAATCATCTGATATTGGTTCCCTTTTGAGCTTCATTTCTAAAGGACTGCATGATTCAATTGATGATTACATTTTGATAAAAATAAATATGTAATTTATATAGTCCGAGCTGTCGTTTGAATATAAGGTGAAAAACTTACGAATTATAAATACTTAAAAATTGTTAATGACGGAATAGAATTTTGTTACGTGGTCGAAATGTGTGGCTTCACTGCAGGTAATGAAAACTACAAATTTAATAGACACGCTTTACTTAAAATATTCTGTTAGTTTCCGGTAAATCGAAAACAGGAACGCTTTCTGGTTTGTATGCGAGCGATAAAGCTTACCAAACCTTTTGTACTACGCTGGCTACCACTTTTGACTCAATACAGGTGGATCACCCCAATTCAGAAATAATCATTCTGAGAGACTTCATTGCCCACAACACCAACAAGCTCAAAAATCACAACCAGACCGACAACGAAGGTAGAGAAGCTAAAGCATTTGCCATCAGCTGCGGGCTTACTCAACTTGTAGACGAACCAACTCGAATTTCAGAGAGGGGCGAATTCGTCGCCCTCCGAGATCTTTTTCTAACCACCAATCCTGACCAGTACACAATTACAGTTGGACCACCATTATGTACTTCCCACCATAAACTTATTACAACAGTTTATGAATTGCCACTTCTACAGAAGGATCCACCATTGCCTCGAAAAATCTAGCATTACAATTCTGCAAACTGGGGCGATCTAAGGGAGTTCTACCTAGATTGTCCTTGGCTCGACGTCTGCCTGGGCACGATGACCCGTCTGTCTGCTGCGAAGAGATCACGCAAATAATCTCCTCAGGAATGGAAGCTTACATCCCAAATTCCATCAAGTTACCGTCAAAAGGAAAGCCCTGATTCGCCAGAAAATGCAAAAGAGTTGTAGGTAGGAAACAGCAAGCCTACAAGTACTGGCAGTAAAATTAGACCGCTGAAATCGCAATTATTTTGTCGAAGCAAGAAACGAATGCAAACGTGTGATCGACGAAACTAAGGACAAACACATTCAAAGGATCAGGAATAAACTTTTGCAACGCCCCAGTGTCTTCAGGAATTTCTAGTCGGTAGCAAAGGCAGTAAGTAATAACTATAAAAAAGTCTTTCTAACCTTTGACAGACGAACGTGGCATCAAGGTGACTATACACAAGAAGAAAGCAAAAATGCTCGCCAGAATTTTTTCATTGCTCTCTATCTTAGACGTCCCCCAAGACAAAGCTTTTCCCACTATAGCGAACATCAACACTACCTTGGCAGAAGTCAAATTTGATCACCGTGATATTCGCAAAATCCTTAATGAACTAGATACGCAAAAGATATCAGTACCGGACGGAATACCTGCCATCGTGTTAAAGAACTGTGCCAGCGAACTAACACCCGTTTTTTTCCAGGCTTTTTTCTCTGGCTTACGGAAAAGGGATTCACCCGTCTTCTTGGAAAGTCGCTCGAGTGTAATCTGTTTCAGAAAAAGGCAAGAAAACCACGCCCTCAAGGTATCGCCCATTTGCCTTGCTTCCAATAATATTTAAAGTCATGGAACGTGTAGTCAATCAGCAACTACTCAAGTTCCTCGAGAACAACGGAATAATCAGCGATAATCAATAAGGCTTTCGCAAAGAGAGATCGACGGAAGATATATTGGCCTATGTCACTCATATATATATAGTAGGGCAATTGAGAACTACGCAGAGTCTCGAGCGATTGCGTTGGATATTTCAAAGGCATTCGATAGAGTTTGGCATCACGTACTGCTCAACAAACTGCCGTCTTTCGGACTGCCAGCCTCTCTCTGCAGCTGGTTTGCCAGTTTCCTTTAGAAACGATCTCTGCATGTTGCAGTTGATGGACACATCTCAGACACATTCATCATTAACGCGGGCATGCCTCAGGGCACAATACTTTCACCAACTTTGTCCCTCATCTATATTAATGATCTGCTGACCGAAACGAATAATCCTGTTTACGGTTTTGCGGATTCGAGTTATCAGAAATTTTATGTAATTTTTTAATTTATCTTTGAGTTCAGGTGTTTGTCCGGATTTATGGAAAAAATCATATGTTTCTCCAGTTTTCAAGGATGGTAACAGGGCTGACGTTAAGAATTATAGAGCTATAAGTAAAATTTCTTTGATTGCAAAGATATTTGAATCGCTAGTGGCTGAGGGTTTAGCTCCATATTTTAAGAACATCATAAGAAATGAACAGCACGGTTTTGTGAAAGGTAGATCCACTGTAACCAGTGATGTGAACTGGTAAATTACCAGAAATTCATTACCGTAATTTACTGGTAATTAACATAGAAAATTACCGGTTTTTGTGGTAAATAAATGTTATTTACCGTAATTTACCGTTATTTACTGTATTTTGTTGTAATTTACTATATTTCCGTAAGCGACGTTTGTCAGCAATATGAGCAGTATGCGTTCGGGGATTTACTACCGGCTGCCGGTTATTAGCCGGATCGGGATTTACTGTCGACTGTCGCAAATAATGTGAATTTACAACGTTTAAAATACGTATTTCCCCGGTCTTAAGAATTAACAGTCGATGGTCTGGTTATAATTTATAGCATAGTATACCTCCTAATATCTATATATTAGTCGTTATTGGTTTTCATTCCAATCTTTATCGGAGTCTGAATATGAATCCAATTGTTCTGAAATAGATAGTGAAATTGAAATAGATGAAATAGTTGATCTAGAGATCCCATTTAGTCCAGCTCATTGTGAAATGCAAATATAAAAAAAATCTTATACTGAGTATTTAGGTACGGGATCCCCCGTTTCCACAAACTAAAATTTTAACGTACTTACTTAAAAGGGCACTTAATCTAAATATTAACAAGTACGAATTTAAGGTTTTCTTAGATTGTATCTGCGCTACAACAATTAAAATTTAGTTGATGGATACGGAGGTTTGTCATTCATTTTGGTCTGTGTTGTTTTCGTTTTAAAATTAAATAATCCTTAAGGAAAAAGCAATGCTTTATTCACAAACAAATGAAGCAACTCTTTGTCCTACACCGATATTTACACACACCGTAATTTAATTCCCAAGCGATAATTACGTGACTATGACAAGTTATTTTTTTATACATGTACAAGTACATGTTTCTTTGAAAAAATAGCAAATTTTATTTGTAAACTAGTGCACGCTGGATGCAGTAGGTGCGTCTCTGTTTTTTTTTTCAAATGGACGTTTCCAAAGGACAGTAATATACACAATTTACATTAATTTACGAATGGAAATCGTTATTAGCTTACTTGCAGTTTATGGTAAATTACAGTATTTTATTGTTATTTACCAAAAATATATTACGGTTATTTACCATAGTAATTTACCATACAAATTTATTACCACGGTAATTAATTTTGGTAATTAACACTCGTAAATTACCACCGTAAATAACCAAAAATATAAATTACGGTAATTTTACATCACTGACTGTAACTAATCTTTTGACTTATGAGTGGATTCTGCTGGGTGTCTTCGAAAATAAGCATCAGATTGATGCAATTTATACAGACTTCTCGAAGGCATTTGACAGAGTTGACCATAGAATTTTATTATCTAAATTGAAGGCAGTGGGACCTCATGGATCTCTTCTTAACTGGTTTGGTAGCAACCTGATTGACCCTAAGCAGGTTGTTCCCTTCCACTCCAGGTCTCCAACATATGGATATTCTGGGTATTGGTTCCAAGTACCGCGATATCCACATGATGGATGTTGCACAATACAACTTAATATGATAACCATAATTCACAGTAAGACCAATATAAAGGTGCGTACAGACCTGACGAGACGCGCGCGCGACACGCACGCGACGCGCCGACCGCGCGCCTGCTACGCGAACGCGACGCGCACGGTTTTCTCGCGCGCCTGCTGTGAGCCATGTAGAGAGACGCGCGCGCCACACTGCGCCTCGCTATTTCTTTGATCTGCCGTCGAAAAACCGACAGCAGACGGGTAGCGACGCGCCTCGGACAGGCGGCGCTAGCGCCGCGCGCGCGCCCCGTCCACATTTAGGAATTTTGGACTGTCGCGTGCGTGTCGCGCGCGCGTCGCGTCAGGTCTGTACGCACCTTTAGTCCGGTAGGTCGTCTGGTATTGCAAATTATCGTTATAATAGACTCCCCACTATTTTGGGAGCGTCTGCGGGAAACCGTTCGTTTAGTTCTCCTTCAGTCGTCCTGCTAGGGAGTCGATGCGCTCAACTTAGGCAGAATACACGTGTTTTACTCTTTAGAGCACTTTTGACTACTTTTACGACTAACAGACGATTTGTCTATTTCCGGTACGTTTTAGTTACATGCGTTTGGATTTAGTTTGAATAATAATAATTTTTATAGCACTATGGCGTCGCTCTATTCGTCTGATGATAGCGATGACCCAGAATATCACTTAAGTGACGCTTCTATGGGGAGTGATAGTCATGAGACCTTCTCAGAAACTGACGAGGATGAGTAAATTGATAGCGCTGTTATAGATGACTGGCAAATTTTGGCGGACCCTTTTGCTGATCAATTACCTAGACACCCTGCTAGCTTTTCCAGTGATTTTGACTTTCATTCTGCGATAGATTTTCAAGATTGCAAATATTTTGTGAACTGTTTTGAGTGCTTCTTGAGTCCGATGATTGGACCAATAGAAGAGCCAAAAAATACTTTCAAGACAATAGCTCTTTGATCATTTTTGGCGTTCAGTGGTGTAAACTTGAAAAAGATGAAATGTATGTGTTCTTTGCTCTTCACGTCGTGACAGGATTAGTGAAATTGCCTCGTATAACAAACTATTGGAGTACTAGTATTTTGTGTTCAGGGCCAAAAGTTTTTCATAGAGATGTAATGAGCCGAAACAGATACCTTTCCATACTAAAGTTTTTACGATTTGGCCCTCCGGCAGCAGTGAAACCCAATCAGCCCCTGACGAGAATTGGCATTTTTTTTTATTTACTTATACTATATTTAGACATTTTAAACATAGGGATACATTGCTAGCAATATAATTAAATTTACTTACAATTTAAATTCTACCTAGTACTAAACATATTTAGCCAACAATATGGATCAAAGATCTGTTTATGTTGGCAAATAAACTAATTGAATACAATTTGAATGGTTATAGGTATAGGTATTAGCTCATCGAAAAAAAAAATAAAATAAACAATAAAACCAATAATAATACATACGTTTAAGTATATACATACCACAAACTCAGCTCAAACAAATATAAAAAGCAGAGAAATAAAAAAAGAAAAAAAGAAAACCCAAAAAAGGGAAGAGAGGAAATGAAGCAGACAATAAAAATCAGAAATCCAAAGAAATCTTTGTATGTACAATCCAGTCATTCACTTTAGTATTTGCTTAAATGGTTTACCTCGTAGATCATTAGGTAAAGCATTATATACTTTAGGGCCAGTAAAGCTATCATGGCTTTTTGCTGCAACATGCTTTCAGTAAAGCATGCCAAAGAAAGATTTTGGTTTGTGGCATGCCTTGTACACAAAGTATGTGCTATTACATTCTTATAGTAATCATTATTTAGCATCAATCGTATCACAGCTTTAATATATAGTTGTTCTACATTTAATTAGTTGCTTTCTTGAAACAATAGTTGACTAGAATATCTTTTTGTTTTAAACATAATTATTTTTATTATATATTTTTGAGCTACATCTAGACTATTTAAAACATTCTTACAGGCACTACCCCAAACAATTACCCCATAATTAATAAGAGACTCTACAAGAGAAAAGTAAATTGTTCTCAGTAATTTAAAAGCTAAAATATTGCGCAGTTCATAAAATTTATATATTACCTTTCTTATTTTGGTAGTGACATATTCTAAATGCTTGTTCTATTTTAAACATTCATCAATATAAATACCCAAATATTTTATGTACCTCACTCTTTCAACTTCGCCACAACCACCCATTTCAGGTTCACAATTAACTCTGTGGATTTTTAATTTCTGCGATGCCATTTATGCGATGTTAAAAGACAATCGCATGAATATGGTTGACCCAGGTCCTATTTGTGCGATCCACGAGCAGCTTATGCTTTATAAAAGAAGATCACACTTCCGCCAATACATCAAGTCGAAAAGGAGCAGATCTGGAGTAAAAATGTTTGCATTATGCCCGAGTGCCCCTCATTTACCAGGCTATACTTGGAATTTTTCTGTATACAGGAAAAGATACTTTTGATGTATCTCATATTCCAAGGACTGAGAATCTTTCAGTATCCGAAAGAATAGTTGTACGCTTATCCCAAAATGTACTAAATAGGGGAAGAGAGATTGTACTTGACAATTGGTATACATCACTAGACCATCATAATTTCTGATCGGACAAAAAACGTATTTGACTGGAACAGTCAGGTCTAATCGTGGAGTTCCGAGGGAATTGACAGAATTACCATTGGAGCCATAATGTTTTATTCGTAAAGATATGCAGCTAATAGTAAGATTTAGAGACGAAGTATGTATATCTTTTAACAAGCAAACACACGGCGGGCTTTCGTGAAAAAACTCGTTACACGTCAGGCGCTAAGCAGCTCAATTTCAAAAAGCCAGAGCACATTGAATTATATAATCAAACCATGGGCGCTGTAGATGCCATAGATCAGGACTTGGAACCATACAACTCTATTCGGAAAAGTTACACTTGGTTTACAAAACTCTCCTTGCAGCTTCTACTTCAAATGCATTTGAATTCGAAAGTACTTTACGTTCACGCCAATCAGGATAAACCTGTTACTATGTACGATTATATCAAACTTTCCTGCAATGGAATTTTGTTGAAATATAGTGAAGGTTATCGACATATGGTTTCTGCGAATAAATCCAAACCATCTACCGTGGCTCCACCTAAACTTAATCATGTCTTGGCCCATTTGCCTAAGGGGGAGAAGAAAAGAGCACTGAGAAAAGTATGTGTCATATGTCGCAGACAAAGTGCTAGAAAGTTGGCGAGAAATATCTGCCTTCAGTTTCCAGAGGAACTGAGACTATGCAGTTTGGTACATTTTCAACAGTTTCACGAATAGATAATTCTTGTTTTCATAAGCACTTTCGATTTTTCCACTATTTAGTTGTATCTTTCCAATTATTATAAATAAAACATATTTGTAGTTATTATGTTTTATTCACAACATTCCAGCCTGATGTACATTATGGTTGATATGCATATGTCGGATATCGTGGTATGTTACTAATATCCCAACGCTGGATACTCTGGTATAGCACCAATACTTAACTGTGTGCCGCCATTTTGTTTTAACGTTTTTTTAGCTAATACCGTATAAATTTATTTTGTAACAAGTGTCTAAACGTCTCATTAATTTTTTGCCAAAAATGTGTTCTGGTATTAGCAAGCCTCTATAGGAAAATACGGTTGGAGTGCAAGGGATTAAAATAAAGAATTTTGTATCGTCAGAAGTTCTCGTAACGTCTGGTGTAGCTCAGGGGGGGCATCTGTCTACTTTGCTTTTTAATGTCTTTGTAAACGATATAAAGATTATTTTTAATGACTACCATTTTAAGGCTTTTGCTGATGATTTCAAGATTTATAGGATTATAGGTAGTTTGAATGAGTGTCAGTTATTGCAGGATCAGATGAGTTTGTTCGCTACATGGTGCATGGAAAACAACATAATATTAAATATTAAGAAGTGTAATTTCATCACATTTGGCCGGATAAAACGGCCAATTCTATTAATGATATAGAGTTGGAAAGGAAAACATTGGTAAAAGATCTTGGAGTTTGGGTTAGATCTATCATTTATCACACATATCGATAAAATCACTATTAAAGCAATGAGAGTACTTGGGTTTGTCTTTCGTGCGCTTGAAGAGGTACAGAATGTCTTTGTTTTGAAGGACGTTTTTTGTGCATTGGTTCGCTCAGTGCTGGAGTATACCAGTGCTATTTGGCATCCTTATTATAATATGCATAAGGAAAGTTTGGAAAGGGCGCAGAGAGAGTTTTCAAGAAGGGTTGGAATTAAGATGGGAATCCTTTATGAACAAATCAATTGTTGTGATATAATGAAGTCACTAAATCTCGCTACCCTTGAGAACAGAAGAATTTTTTTTATGTTTGTACCTTTTTCAAAATAGATAACAATATAATTGATGCCCCTGAGCTTCTTGCGGAGGTTGGCTTTCACATTCCTCCTAGGAATTCACGTAACAAAGATCTATTTACAATTACCTTTCACAGAACTAATTATTAGGTATTAATATCCCTTTGAGTCGAATGTGTAAAATTGCTAAATCTGTTATACAGGAAAATGAAATTGATAATTTTAATTGTAGTTACAATGTATTCTGTAAACAAGTCAGAAAGGTGTTGTTTGTTTGACTACAGCTGCACCTATTATATTTTAAATTGATGTGTCGTTTAATAAATTGCAATGTTTTAATAATCGAGATTTGTGTGCCACTGCCATAAGAAAAGGGTCTTTGAAAACTTACTTTATAAAGAATCTCATATTTTGCTATTGCATATTTTATTTAACTCTCTGCCGGGGCTTTTACGTTATTAATCTGAAATCAGGCATCTTTCATTTAAATTATGATATTATCTTTAGAACTATATAAAACCCACTTATTAGATTATTTCATATGAAACATGTGCACTGTGGAAGAAAGCTCTATGAATCGAAAGGAGATTTTATAAGCTGAAATTAAATTTGGTCGGATTTATCGTGGACAATTAGTGTGTATTTGATACACATTTATTTTTAGGATAACATATTCTACAGTGATTTGTGATTTTTAGGTCCCACCCTTTATTATTAATTGAACGAATGAAATTAGGAAATTTAAACATATGATCGAATAATAGTTACATAATAGAATATTCAAGATGGTCGTTTGGCTCCATGTTACATAATTTTCAATCTCTAAATATTTTATAATCCTGAAATATATAATCAGTATCTTTATTCGACAGAAAATGGCGGCAATTTTAATGTCATAAAAAGATAAAAAATCTTATGCAATTAGTACAGGAGATGCTGGAAATGATATGGCGAAAATTGTTGTTCAGTTGTTAATTACTTTCTTTTAAGATTGCCATAAGGCGAACGGCAGCTGTCCATCAGAGAGCTCGGGGTGAGTTCGTCGAAGGTTTAGCTTGATAATATTAAATAAAATATCTTGGACGCCACTAATTTTTTATCTAGATGTTAAATTGGGAAGAAAATCAGAAACCGATAGCTTTGACAGATACTGATACACATTTGATTCTCCTAATAACCATTTATTAAATAATTATTAATAATTGAATACCCTATGCTGTTAGAATACCTATTTTGTTTTTTTGTTTTGTAACTTATTAGATTAAATACTGAGTGACTGTTCAACCTATCGACTCTACCTTCATCTTTAAATGTTTACCCATTGCTTTGTCAACAAGATCCACTCTTGGACAATAGATCACAATTTGAATCAATAAAAGAAATTAAAAATGTAATTAAAAAATACCATTGAAAAATACCCAACCCTTTGTAATTTGAAAGGTTTAAACTATCGAGTCCTTGACTTCAATTCGAGAATGTCCTTGGAAAGTTCAACATGAAAGAGGATTGAGTAAAGAAATAATTTTATGTCAATTATATAATTAGATTTAATTCAGAGTGACGAACATTCTCTAATTGTCAATCGTAATCTCATCAACTGAAATTTTATTCTCTCACATTGCAATGTACAAATATAAAATTTGCTTATAGCATTCGAGCTAAGATGTGATTAAATATTTACGTGAAGGTTAAAAGTCAATTCTAAGATTAAAATCGTCTTAAAATACCTATATCTAATGAAAATTCATGAATTTTCCCCCTTAATTTAGATTAAGATTAAACTGATATCAAATTTAGATTATATTATAATTAAATATACTGGCCGTGATGTGTATCTCCTATATGGATCCCCAGATCTCTAGTGTACAGGACTACACATTCCTCACGCCGAGTGATAAACCAGACGGAATCATTCCCAGGTCGGATGATTACAAGATAACATCTCCAATTCGAAACATCAGAGCATCAGTGTATCAGTGTATCAGGAACCTAGTGATGAGGAATTCTCCAAAATGTTCAGGAATTAACTTACGTTAATCATGGCCTAAATGGCGTTTAACAAACTAGATCATCTAGGCGAAAGATGGAACCAAAGCAGACATTTGCAAATCCGGCGTCATCGGATAAATTACCACGAACAAAGTCACCAGGACTACATTATCAACCCTAATTAGGTTGGAGAGCCATCACAAATTGATATTTACTCACAAATCCCTTTTACAAGGCAAAGGATAGATATCCTTAATCAATTTGGCATCTGTCACAGGTCTGACCGCTCCGGTCGTCGTGCCGTGCAGAAGTGCCAAGTCAGTCGCAGAAGAAGAAAAACGAATCCACTCTCACAATCCGTCAAAATACAAAAGCACGTTCGGAATCTTAATTCACTGAATCTGGACTCCGATTTACTCCGAGCTCCACGCGTTCTGAACCATGATACTCACGAGAAATCGCCTAATGCTTTCCGAAGACAAGTCCGGCCACACTTTAAGAAAAGAAGACGAACACCTGTCACATCCCAGCTGACCACTGATAAAAATAAAAACAACAAGCGATTTACCGATCATTTATCACTTAATTCAAATAAGCAATTAAATAATAATTCCATGCAGGGAATTAAAGATAGGAGAGTTATCCATCACAATAATGCAGGTATGTATACAATAATTATATATCTTAAGTTAACAAATATATCAAGCATTCTCAAACTAATTACATGTTTACGTTTTATCAATTAACAATCCGTTGTTTTTAGCTCTGTATTCTACTAAAACTAATCATATTACAATACAATCGATGATATATGCGAGCAAGAGATATGGATTACTTGCTATACTATAACATTAGAATTAACACACGAAGGATGCCTAGACTGAACGAAAAGTTTAAAGTAACTAGTAAGGTAAGATATTATACATTTAAGTAGCAACCATTGTGCAGTCAATCTATGTTAATAGGTGTCACAGGTGTACTCCTAACTTGTGACTGTGCACCTAAAACAAACTTTTAATTGACATGTTCAATTTTAGCATATACTGGACTCGATTAGATCAAGATGAGAATACCGTCTTGGACATTACAGAAGAAATGACACCAACATGTTTCACAAAGGAATGAGATCCAGTTTAAATGTAATCAAATTAATAAATTGTGAACCATTCATAGATCTGTGTATCCTTTAACCTTCACTAAAATGATAAGAAAATAAATAGCATTATTCTAAACATAGAGGTGAGTAATCACATGCTATAATGAAAGTTCTATACCTTTTGTCCCATAAATGTCAATATTTTGGTAAACGATTGTTAGCCTTTGATAAAAAAATCTGAAATAGAAGCAGGTATCGTTTCAAACACTAACTTGTATTGAAAAATTGCATCCTTAGTGCTATCAGGTTGCAATATTTTAGTTTGGTCGGTCTTTAAATAGCCGACTCGCCCATTACGCGAAAAATCAGAAGCATTTTTTATTTATGGTACAATGCGTAAGATTCTGCAATGGTCGTTGATCTTAGGGCATTTGTGGCTAAATTTACCACAACAGGTAACGTGAATAACATAAAGCCACCAGGTCATACATGTATTCCAGAAGAAAAATAAATTGATATTATTGGTGAAATGGTAGTCAAACAATGAATTTCCCATGTCGCCAATGATTTTGAAGTGTTTTCTTCTACTGAGTGAAGAGTTTTCAATACTAAAAAGCTTGACTCTTACAAGATCAAAATGGTACATCAATTAACCGAAGTTGATCCAGTCAGAAGAATAGAAATTTGAGAACTAACGACAGAAAGAATTGCAAAACGTCCTAGCTATCTTCACAACATATGTTCCAGCTGCGAATGAACATATTGTCTAGTTCTCTAGAATGGTGAATTTGTTACAGAAGTAACAAAATGTGTGATAGAGCGAACGGTAAGGGAAGTATTATAGTATGATATACCATTCGTGTCAGAGGATTTGTATAAAATAAAAAAAAAATAATCTTTTTTTGTCTGGAATAATTTTCATTTCTGGTGTGTGGTCCACAAAATAATAATTGATATTAGGATACATTTTATATCAATCATTGTTGACAGAATATTGCCCATCAAAATTCATGGAAAAAAATAGTAAGCGGGCAAAAATATCTGCCACAGATTTATAGAGCAATTTGAGGATTCTTATTTAGTCACATATTTTACAGATATTATTACTAACTGAAAACAAACAACAGTTATGAAAACTATGGATGCGCTTCGGAACCGGACGGATCACACAGGAAAACTACAAACACATCGAAAAAGGAGTATGAGTATGGGTACGTGGAATGTTCTCAGCTGGCACCAAATAGGACAGGAGCATCCACTCACGCCGTAAGACAACTGGAAAAATTAGGAATGGACTTCACAGCAGTCCAAGCAATCAGATGGCTCGACAGTGGGAGATTAGAATTAGCAAGTCACACATTTTCTACAGCGGAAATTAAAAAGGAAAACATGAATTTGGGACAGGTTTTGTGGTTTCAGAGAAGATCTTTAATAACGTAATAGGCTTCAAACCCAGTAAGTGAACGCATTTGCGGCATCCGACTAAAGGAACCATTGTACAATTATTCTATCATATCAGTTCATGCCGTTACAGAGGAGAAGGATGAAGACATCAAAGAAGAATTCTCAGATCAACTAGAAGCAGCAATCACGCAAATACCTAAACAAGATATCATGCTACTCTGTGGGGACTTCAATGGAAAGATTGGAAGAGAGTAAATGTACAAACCACCCATAGGCTAACATAGCCTACACAACACAAGTAATGATAATGGTATGGGGCTCATCCAGCTAGCGGCTAGTAATATCCTGATAGTCAAGTTTACAATGTTTGAACACAAGGACATTCACAAATAGACGTGGATATCAAATGATGGTTTTACAAGGATTCAGATAAACCACATTTTAGTAGACGCGAGACATGCAAGCAGCGTCCTTGATGTACGGAGCTTGAGAGGTGCATGGACTCGTACCACATACTAGTAAGAGCAAACGTGAGAATGCGCATCTCTAGCCATAAAAATAAAAGAGCGGAAAGTTTAAATAGGTGGGAAGTAGGTAAACTAAAGGACGAAAGAACCAAAAACGAGTTCCAAAAACAAATATTGGAAAACCTTCCAGAAACCTATGAAGATGAGAACGTAAATAAGATCTGGGGTACAATAGAGTGATCAATGTCTAATGCTGCCAAGGAAATACTGGGTCCAATACACAAGAATAAGCATAAGAACTAGTTCGACGATGACTGTTCTAGGGTATTAGGATAGAGAGAAAAAGCCAGAATGCTAACAATACAAAAGCCCAATGAGACAAACAGAAGATATCTCAGCGAAGTAAAAAGGTACGCCAGAATACTAATAAAGACAAAGAAAAGGAAACATGAACAACAAATACTAGGAGAATTGGAAGCCATTTTTAGAGGCAATCAATTAAAGGAATTCTATGGGAAGGCGGGCGGGTAACAGATTTTCCTGTAGAAGACCCCAGCCTGGAGGAGGTCCAAAATGTCATAATGAGGATGAAAAATGGCAAAACACCTGGAGAAGACAACATACCAACGGAATGCATGAAATATGGAGGTGAAGGGCTGCATCGGCATATACACCAGCTAATTACCACAATCTGGAAAAAGGAAAAAATATCGAACAATTGGAAAAAAAGTATTATATCCTCATACACAAGAAAGGGTCTAAAATGAAGTGTGTCAACTACAGGGGCATCTGATTGATAAGAACGTCATACAAGATACTATCGATATCCTGCAGCGGCTAACACCTATAGTAGATGGCGACGTGGGGGACTACCAGTGTTGCTTTAGAAAAAACAGGTCTACGATGGACCAAATATTCACTATTCGACAAATTCTGGAAAAGTGTTTAAACAAAGGTTGCACCATATATTTATCGACTTTAAACAAGCCTACGACAGTGTCTTGCAAGTAGAACTCTGGCAGGCAATGACAGAACTATCAATCCCGCAAAAGCTAATTAAACTTACCCAAATGTGTGTAAATGGATCCAAAAGCAGAGTTAGAATTAGAAGCACTGTCTCAAGCGCATTTGATATAAACAACGGGCTGAAACAAGGAGACGGACTATCTCCACTGCTCTTCAATATAGCGCTGGAGAAAGTCATAAGAGTGGCAAATATTAAAGTTGAGATGTACACTAATGATGGATCAAAACTTCTACTTGCTTTTGCGGATGACATCGATGTTAAGGCCAAGTCAGGTCTTAATGTCAAAGAACAGTGTTCATCAAGATAGAAAAGGAAACACTTAAAATGGGATAAGCCATAAACGAAACTAAGACCAAATACATGTACGTATCAAGGCGGGCTCAAAGAGATCGTATCGGCCAGAATGTGACGATTGGAGATTTTATTTTCGAGAGCTTTAAATATCTAGGAGCGGTAATAACAGCCGATAATGACATAACAGAAGAGGTCAAAGCCAGAATTCATAGTGGCAACAGATGTATGTATGCTTTGGACAAAACACTGAGATCTAATCGGATTGGTAGGAGAGCCAAAATACGAATCAACAAATCGATAATACGACCGGTGGTTATGTATGGCTGTGAAACGTGGACACTTACAAAAGATAGCGAACGAAAATTGAGAGTTTTCGAGCGGAAGGTACTCCGGAGAGTGTTTGGGCTGATGCTAGATCCAGTCCATCTTGTCCACAGAACTAAAAAAAATAGGGAACTCACTGAGTTGTACAAGGAACCCGCTATTGTAAATGAGATCAAAGGTATGAGATTAATGCAAAATTGGCATGGAAGAACTACTCCGCTGGCAAACGACCGCTAGGAAGGCCGCGAATGAGATGGCGCGATAACGTAATCAGAGACCTACGTACCATAGGATTAGACTAAGACCCTCAGATGCTGATGGACCGACAGGGGTGGAAACGCATTGTGCAGTTAACCAGAACCCACATATGGTTATAGAGCTGCGGAAAGAAGAAAGAAGAAGAACTGAAATTATAAAAATAAAACGGTAATTATAACACAGGTTCTTTGAGTGGAGAGCGGGAACCTCTTTCTATTCTGGATTTACGTGAAGGAATAAGAAAGGCCCTCCAAAATATTATTACTGTATTTCAAAATATTCGTTGTAAAACCTTAGAAACACTTGCACTGCATTCGCGATATTGTGATAAAAAGAATAAAGGAAGGTATATTATTTGCCAAACTTCAGTTCATAGAACAGAGAACATTAAGATCAAACAACAAAATTTAATAATTATTGTCCTATAAATTTTGGCATTTTCTTCGATATTTTAGCCCTCATGCTTAAATATTAAAAGCTAGATGTATTTAGTTAAACTTATTTAACTTTTGCCATCGCCCTTTCGGATCAAAAAATTAGAAAGGAAACTTTCTTCTTACAATATCGTGTTCTCCAAGATGCTGCAAGGCAAGAGCAGGAAACTGTGAAACAGGATTTTGAATTTGCATAAAAATTAAAATATTTAAAACAGAACACGAAGGAACAAGTGTATTTACATTAAACCATTAACATTTATTTAATTTATACTTTTTATTATCTATTTCTGAAACTTGCAAAAAGTACGTATTATTTATTTGACTTTGATACTTTGACAAAAGAGCAAAGAGACGAATAGTGCTTTAAAATCATAAGCATGTCTTTAACTAAGACAAATACAATAAAAGCATGCGTGTATATATTCACTTTGTAACTTTGCAAATGTTACTAAATAAAGTAATGCGATTTTCTCCTTTTTCTGATCGATTTACGTTATCAATACTTGCGCTACCTTACTTCTAGAGACCTTACCTCCCGTGTTCGAACCTGCTCGATAGGTGCATGTGGTATATATTCTTTTTCGAGAAAAATCTCAGGCCTTCTCGTCTGGACGCTCCAGGCGATCAGAAAGAGAGAAACGACCAATTTTGTGGCTAAAATTATCATAGTTAATTTTGACCATCCGGTCTAATTACAGTCTGCTTTCAAAGTGGAATTGCTCGGCAAATATACTGCCCAGTTTAGTTTCCGAAGTTATCGGCCATATCGTTCAATACTGACATTTGACGAGTACTCTGGTCACCTTTCCTAGGAAATGTTAGTATGTCTGTCTTGAAATGTGAAAATTCTTCATAATTTAATTATGAATCTTCCGTTTGGCAGACTTTCCGCTACCTTCCGTGAGACGTTCAGTGGAGAGGAATTACCTTCCGCTACATTCCCCTACCTTCTGTGGAACAGAAGACCATCCGCTACCTCCCGTAAGTCCTTCTGTGAGGTAGAATTTCCCCCTTTTAACGCTTACCTAGCTAATCCCGCTGTCAGTTAGCCGTACCGAGGCTTTTTTTGTCAAGGTGACTCAGCCACATGGTGAAGAAGTACTTACCGGAAGCACCAGTGTCTACAACCCTACCAGATACAAGTAAATTTAATTTATTTTAGTTCCTTAATTGCCATATAATACTACCGTTTAAATAATGATTATATATTTAGGCAACGCGGTAGGTAGTTTGTGTTAATTACCGTATATTTCTTACCATTATATATCATTTTAATTTATACATATTTATTTAGGCAACTGTAGGTAGTTTGCCTTAATTACCGTATGTTTCTTCCGTTATATATCCTTTTGATTAATGAATTTATAGTTAGGCGACAGTAGGTCGGTCTCTGTTCATTGTATAGGATCATTATTTCTCATTTTCGCTTATAAATCATTGCCGTATTAGTTTTATTAACTTACCGATTAATGACCTAGGATCTAACCTTATCTCTTATCGTATCAGTTGCCGTTACTATCGTAATTTGATTTAGAAATGTCTAGTTACTTTGTTATCGTGTCTGATATCGTCTCGAATGTTGAATGCCTAACAATAGGACTGTAATTAGTTTACTTAACCTTTGTGTAATACGTACATTTACCCTAATGTTATGTTATTACCGTAAGTCACATAATTACTGGCCGCATTTGCCTTATTAGCTTACTGATATCTGATTTCATTTCAAATATTATCTCATACCAATCCTTTCTCTCTCATATCATCCTCTAATTTCGCGAGTCACATAGTTACTTGCCTCATTTGTCTTATTAACTTGGTGATAACTGACTTTAGTTCAAATATTATCTCATACCGATCCATTCTCTCTCATATCATAATTTAATTTCGTGAGTCACATAATTACTTACCTACCGCATTTGTCTTATTAACTTGCTGATAACTGAATTTAGTTCAAATATTATCTCATACCAATCCTTTCTCTCTCACGCCATATTCTAATTTCGTGAGTCACATAATTACTTGCCTCATTTGTCTTATAAACTTGCGAATTTAGTTCAAATATTATATCATACTGATCTATTCTCTCTAATGTCATAATTTAGTTTAGTAATTCTAGAAGGCAGTGATTTTTATGTAGCTAATGTTATGATAATCAATTGATTTATTTTTTCTTACTGAAATTTCCATACGTGACATTATCTCGAGTGGAGAATTTACTTTGCTGCTGTTATGAGATTTACTTGATTCATTTTTACAGTAATGAGATATATCGAATATACCTTTATCTGAGTATCGGTAATTTTTTATCGTATATCAGATGTTCTAACGTTATAGATACCGTAATGGAGTTGAAATTAAGTCATTAATTATCTTTGTCGGTTATTTGATTTTGACGTTCCTTAGCACAATATAGTATTACCTTAATTGATAAATATCTCGATAGTGCCTTTATGATAATCTGATTTATTTGTGTACGATTCCTACCGACTAGAACCATAAGTTTTTACTGTAATCAGCTGTTCGCCTCATAGCAGTGTACGAGTTTATATAGCTGCAATTTGCAATTTTAAGTTCTCGCTTTAAAACCTGAATCGAACTGAGCTTCTTTCGTTTTTTAAACCATTTACCTCATTGGTTACTATATTGTTTTAATGTGTATTGACTATTTATTGATATAATGATATCTCTGCCATCAGATTCATTTAGGTTAATTTTGTTTAATAATTATTTCATTTTACCCATTGATACTTATGGGCTATGTATCTATTTACTTCACAGGTTATTATATTGCTGCAGTACACTTGATCAACTGTTGATGTTGATTAACATGTGTATAATTTAGATTAATTTTATTTAATGATCATTTCATTTATACCTGCATATATTTACCGGCTACCTATATATATATACTTATTTACCTTACCGGATATTTTATTGATTTAGTATAAAGTTAGTTTAGTGAAATATTACCTTTATAGTGTCTCGTGATTAACTGCATTTTAACAAACCTTTAAAAAATCAACGTTTAGTTGGGATTGTTGTGAAGTAGGTAGTGGCAATATGAACATTATAAGACCTAGATAAGAACTTAGTATCTTATTTTGTTTGATTTGCTACTCTGATAGTATAGGTAAAATAACTTATAAGAGATTCTTATTACTAGTCTAACCTCAAATTAATTGGAGATAAAATTTAATTATCCTGAAAGGATTTGTGTAGTTTTTTTCATATTTTAATTAATAGTTTTATTTGGAATCCCAATGTTTATTTTGGTAAGTTATTATCAACCGCACCGCTCCTTAATGAATACTTTTAATTTCTTGATCTCTTGATAGCTATATATAGGGTATTCTTCTAGATTTTATTACCCTATTTTCAAAGATTAATGATCATTGATAACTATGTTGTAAAAAATTTTAGTGGCGCCCACACACCTAATTGCTAAGACAGACACACGCCTTTAAAACAAAAATGAATCCGCTGAATAAGCCTGGTGTATGGACTGCCTAATGAGCAACTAACTAAGGTTACATATTTGGCACCCAAAGCTTAAGGCTGGTTACAATTTTTAAAGGTAAAACGATATATTTATCAAAACAAACAAGTTAAGGCAGGAACGTCAAACTGGTGGGAGCAGTTTGATTACGGGGAGTGACGCCCGGCGCCCCCGCCATTCCGAGTTACCATGGGATATGGCCCATCAAATCCCTTCGTCCTCCCCCAGGCTGGCGAACACCGAAGTACAAAGTCTGGAGCTGATCAGTGACAATTTGTGACAGGAGGGGCTGCATTGTATTAGCTGGCAGGAATGTTAAACTGGTGGGAGCAATTTGATTACGGGATGTGACGCCCCCCGCCATTTCGAGTTGCCATGGGACATGGCCCATCAAATCCCATCATCCTCCCCCAGGCTGGCGAACACCGAAGTACAAAGTCTAGAGCTGATCAATGACAGTTTGTGACAAGAAGGGCTGCATTGTATTAGCTGGCAGGAATGTCAAACTGGTGGGAGCAGTTTGATTACGGGGAGTGATGCCCCCGCCATTCCGAGTTACCATGGGATATGGCCCATCAAATCCCATCGTCCTCCCCCAGGCTGGAGAACACCGAAGTACAAAGTCTGGAGCTGATCAATGACAGTTTGTGACAGGAGGGGCTGCATTGTATTAGCTGGCAGGAACGTCAAACTGGTGAGAGCAGTTTGATTACGGGGAGTGACGCCACCGCCATTCCGAGTTGCCACGGGATGTGGCCCATCAAATCCCATAGTCCTCCTCCAGGAGAACACCGAAGTACAAAGTCTGGAGCTGATCACTGGGGAGTGACCCAACAAACCCCATTTTTACCCCTGTCAGACTAGGAACCACCAAAAGAAAGAGTCTGAGTCCGATGCATCCAGTGGAAGCGGCCCTAGGTGATAGATGCATACGCCTACTCGCATCGTCCGGTGAAAGACCACCCCGCCAGAACTGGGAGGCTCAAAGTGGTTTTCCCAAATCACGTTCCGTTTCCGCGCTAGCGGTTCCGGGTTCCATGGTAGGAATATAATAATATGGACATGATGGTGCTTCCAGGATCAAAATATTCCGGAGGTAAACTCCCCGGCAATTCGGATCTCCGGGCGCTGGGTGGCTCTGGGAGCCCTACATTCCGCATTTCACAGACAGCACAGATACCGGACCAATTTAGAATTGATTTCTGCAACATAAGAGGCCAAAAATACAAATAAAATTCGGTACAACATCATCTACAAGCAAATAGACCACACATACTAGCCCTTACAGAAACACAAGTATGTTCTACAACAACAACAGTGAACTACCCCTATCCTGGTTACGACTTGCATACATGATTTAGACATAAGTTCGGAGTATGCCTTTTTGTCCCAAGCGACCCTTCATGTCACCGCGAGGAAACACTCGAACCGAACAACCTTGACGTCATGTGGTCACCGCCAAGGAATTAACCAAGTTTATATGTTGTCTCTATCGCCCTCCGAGCGATAGAGCCTACCAAAGCTTTTTTTCAACACTAGCTACCACTTTTGACTCGATACAGGTTGATCACCCCAGTTCAGAAATAATCGTTCTGGGAGACTTCAATGCCCACAACACCAACTGGTCAAACATCACAACAAGACCGACAACGAAGGTAGAGAGGCTGAAGTATTCGCCATTAGCTGCGGGGTTACTCAAATTGTAGACGAACCAAGTCGAATCTCAGAGAGGGGCGAATTCGCTGCCCTCCTGGATCTTTTTCTAACCACCAATCCTGACCAGTACACAGTTACAGTTGGTCCGCCATTAGGTACTTCCGACCACAAACTTATTACAACGGGTTGTGAATTGCCACTCATACAGAAGGATCCAATCCTCGCAAAATCTGGCATTACAATTCTGCAAACTGGGACGATCTAAGGGAGTTTGCTTTGGCGCTGACGACCCGTCAGTCTGCTGCGAAAACATCACGCAAGTAATCTCCTCAGGAATGAAAGCATACAATCCAAATTCTATTAAGTTACCATCAAAAGGAAAGCCCTGGTACGACAGAAGATGCGAAAGAGCTGTGGGTAGGAAACAGCAAGCCTACAAGTACTGGCAGCAAAATCAGACCGCTGCAAATCGCAATTATTTTGCCGAAGCCAAAAACAAATGCAAGCGTGTTATCGACGAAACTAAGGACAAACACATTCAAAGGATCAGGAATAAACTTTTGCAATGCCCCAGTGGCTCCAGGAATTTCTGGGCGGTAGCAAAGGCAGTAAGTAACAACTTTACAGAAACGTCGCTCCCACCTTTGACAGACGAACGTGGCATCACGGCGACTACAGCCAAGGAAAAAGCAAACATGCTCGCCAAAATATTTTCTTCGCACTCTATCTTAGACGTCCCCCAAGGCAAAACTCTCCCCACCATATGGAACATCAACACTACCATGGTAGAAGTCAAATTTCATCACCGTGATATTCGCAAAATCCTTAAAAATCTAGATACGCAAAAGGCATCAGGACCGTACGGAATACCTGCCATCGTGTTAAAGAACTGCGCCAACGAAGTAACACCCATTTTTTCCAGGCTTTTTTCCCTATCTTACGGAAAAGGGATTTACCCATCTTCTTGGAAAGTCGCTCGAGTGCAACCTGTTCCAAAAAAAGGCAAGAAAACCACGCCCTCAAACTATCGTCCAATTGCCTTGCTTCCAATAATCTCCAAAGTCATGGAACATGTAGTCAATCAGCAACTACTCAAGTACCTCGAGAACAACAAAATAATCAGCGATAACCAATACGGCTTTCGCAAAGAGATACCGACAGGAGATATATTGGCCTATGTCACTCATATATGGATATATGGGGTAGGGCAATTGAGAACTACGGAGAGTCTCGAGCGATTGCGTTGGATATTTCAAAGGCATTCGACAGAGCTTGACATGACGGACTGCTCAACAAACTACCGTCCTTTGGACTGCCAGCCTCTCTCTGCAGCTGGAGTGTCAGTTTGCAGTCTATGCACGTTGCAGTCGATGGACACATCTCGGACACATTCACCATCAACGCGGGCGTGCCTCAGGGCGCAATACTTTCACCAACTCTGTTCCTAATCTATATTAATGACTGCATCACTGTGGAACTCACTCCCAGGACATCTGTTTCCCACCACTTACAACTTACAAATATTCAAGAGCCGTGTCAATCAACATCTTCGCACACACACCGCTCGTCGAGCGCCATAGGGTCTCCCTTTAGGGTGTGTGCCACTGCCATAAAAAAAAATTGATATCTCGAAACGACTACGCCACTGGATTCCATGCAAAAACTTTATTAGAAGAAGTTTTCCCTTTTATTGATAGGTTAATGTATGCCTGAAATACAAGGTGTGGTTGAAAAGTGAAGAGTTTAAAAATCACCTTGTATGTCAAAAGGAAATAATACTAATCACGATAATTTGAAATATTTCTGTGAACAATGCTGAAAGTGTTTTGTATTAAGTTGAGAACGTTTTTCGAAAATTTCAACAAATATATTAAAAGGATAAGTACAGTTTTATTTCTCCTAAAAGTACTCTAAATTAATTTTAGGAACAAAAAAGTAACGATGGAATAACACTATTTATGAAAATACTCACAACTTATTCAAAATTGCACAAATTATCATCACTAGGCATAAATCTAAGATCCCAATTAGCAAACTACAATCTCAAATCACAACATCCAGAGGGAAATCCCACCAACCAGAAGGAAATCCTGCTTAAAAAGGAACTGGAATGCATCCAGCGCCAATATGAAATGTTCAAAAATCTGCTTGAGTCACTGGAATACACAGTTGGCCTCCAAAAAACTGTAATTACTAACTACGAAGAGCGATAGAAAAATATATGACATTGGAAGTCAGCCCCAAAAGGTAAACAGTTCTACTCCTTCCTCCAATGGGGCCCCCGTCATTCGTGTCAACGTCAACCCCGATTCGCCAGATATGGCAAAAACGGCAATTCCCTTCATTGTGGAAGTGGTTAAGGGGCATCAAATTGTTGCGCAGCGGAATAATTTTGGAAGCACAATCACAAAATATTGTGCAGAATATTCAACAATTGAGCCCCGAAAAAGAAGATGATCCCAGTGGATAAGTGTCCAAAAGAAGCGACGTAGAGGGTGCGTTGTAGGTGGCACACACAGAGATACGAGGAGTTCCGAAAGTTGTGTCGCTGCATGTCACTAGACTTAAGCCTGAGACTGAACCGGAAGACTTAAGGAAGATGTTAGCAAAACAATTTCTTAAGGCAATTTGCAAAGATCACACCTCATAGTACCCAACCTTATATAGATCAATGATGGTAACACTTCGGCTGGATAACTTCCGGAACGCTTGGAAACGAGAAATATGGCCTGATGGGGCTATTGTATCCAAGTTTTTTGCCCAAAGGAGGAAATTGTCGCAGACAGAGAAGACAATTCCTCCAGAAACGCAACCGATCACTTCCCAACAATCAGCCGAGCACGCAAATTAACTGCCCCAACCAAACAACTTGCACAAAACAAACAAATCAAAAAGGAAGTAACCAGCCTGTTCCTAAATATTAGAAGCCTAGGAAATAAATTGGATGAATTGGAGCTTCAAGCAGCAGATAAGTGTTATGACTTTATCTGTATATGTGAACATTGGCTAACTCCAGAGGCTATTGAAAATTACTCTTTGCCAAACAACACCATGGCAAATTACTTCTGTCGGTCCCAATCAGGAGGAGGCGGAGTACTCATCTACACCAAAGATCACTATAACGTAGTAAAGAAACTTGAATTTATTGATATTTTTTCCACTGAAAAGTGTTTAGAGGTTTGTGCAATTGATATCCAATTAAAAAATCAAAATGTTATTGCTTTATGTATATATAGATCTCCCAACTCAGACATAACTATATTTTTTGAAATTTTAAATTCAATATTTTTAAAGTTATCTAACCACCATAAAAAGAGTATATTTATTTATGGAGATTTCAATATAGATATACTGACAGACAACCAGGTCTCAAACCAATTTACACATTTGATAAAATCCTATGGCTTTAATTTTTTACATAGGGAGGCCGAGAATTGGTAAGACATGTAAGAGCAGCTGCTTAGAGAACTGTATTACAAATGACCTAAATAATTGTAAATATTCCTTAATCATACGGCCATTGAGAACAGGCAGAAATTCTTTGGGTGTGACATCAATAAAACCTCTGTTGTGGAATTTAGACCGTTTTGTAAAAATAATATAGTAAAATGTGTAAATATGTTAAAAAGCTTCAACTGGCCAATACTTCTCGAAGAAAGCTCAGATGTTAACACAGCTTTTGGCACCTTCTTGAATATTTTAATATCTTGTTTTAAACACTGCTTTTCAAAGAAGTCAAAAACCGTACAAATCAAAAATAGAAAACAAAAGTGGTTTAATAATAATCTCAAAAATATTAGAGATCACCTTAATTCATTAACAACCTACAATAAACAAAATAAAGATATTGACCTCACTGATAATATTAACATATTGAAAGGGCAGTATAGGCAAAAAATCTGCGATGCAAAACAATCTTATTATTCTGAAAAATTAAAGAAACAGTCCTAATAGGTCAAAGGCTATTTGGAGTATTATTATTGAAGGATCCACAACTAAGAAGACAATAATTTCTAACTCTTCCAGTAAAGCAGAAGAATTTAACCAATGCTTTATAAATGTCTCTCAATCTATCACAGCTCATCTTCCAAATTCAGGGCTAGATCCTTCGATAATAACCTCACAATACGTAAAGATTAGCTCAACCATGTACTACTAAACCCTGTTGACCCCCTAGAGGTTCTTACGGTCATAAATAGTCTCAGCAACAGTTCTGCCTTGGATATATATAACCTTAGCAATAAAATCCTAAAACAACTAAAGGATGTTAATGCCATTCCACTGTCCATTATAATTAATAAGTGCTTTCCTTCAGGTGATTTCCCTAGACAGTTGAAGCTTGGTAAAGTCAGACCAATTTAAAAAAAGGGGAATGAAAATGATCCTAGTAATTATCGCCCCATATCAATTGTACCAGCCTTGTCGAAACCAATAGAGATGTGTTTAAGTAATGGAATCTCAAACTATTTAGAAAAACATAAACTTCTGGCCCAATTGCAGTTTGGGTTCAAAAGGAAAAGGTCTAGCAATGATGCTCTTGCGGAGCTGGTGAGTGACATAGTTAGGCACTTTGAGGATGGTGAAGATATTTCAGCAATTTTCTGCGACCTCTTGAAGGTGTTTGACTGTGTGGCTCATCATATCCTGCTGAGCAAACTGGTACACTGTGGTATAAGGGGCAATGTTCAGAGACTTATTGACTCATACCTCTCTAAAAGAGCACAACTTGTTGAGCATGTGGGCGACACCTCATTGTATCTGCCAGTTTGTGCAGGAGTGCCACAGGAATCTGTATTGGGGCCTTTGCTGTTGGTCCTGTATGTCAATGAAGTTCCAGCTCACAAGGCAGACCACAGAGTAATTCAATATACTGATGATACTACACTTCTTAGTTGTACTAAAGATATTTCAAAACTTCAAGCAGCTGCGGGCTTAATAACTAATGATCTCCTCATGTGGTTTGTAGATAATAACTTGTGTCTTTACATGGACAAAACTGAGCGTGTCTCCTTTTCTCTCACAGAAAGAGAGGCAAGTCATGTGAGGTTCCTTGGCATTTGGATTGAGAGCAGATTGACCTGGAGCCCCTATATTAGTCAGCTGTTGAGCAAACTTTCTTCTATTCTCTACCTTCTACGTCGAATCTCAGGAATGGCTCCCTCCGAGATTAGCTGGACTGCATACATGGGTCTTTATCATTCAAAGCTATCGTATGGCCTTCTTTTTTGGGGTAATACAAGTTTTTAAAATGCTGAAAACTGCTATAAGAATATTGTGTAATAAAAATCGACTGACAGCTGTACAGCTTTATTCAAACACTTGCAAATTTTAACAATGCCTGGTTTGTATATTTACCAATGTCTATTATACATAAAAAAACACTATTCTGAATTCATTACAGTTGGGGACAGACGTACAATGACACTCGACACAACAATATTTTGTTGATGTCACAACATCGATTAACTTTAACTCATAAAAGCTTTAAAGTCAACTCAGTAAAGCTATTTAACTCTCTGCCTCCAGCTACACAAAGCCTTCCCCTAACAATTTTTAAACATCATGTTAAAGCCCTAATCCTGGATGTCTGCCCGTATAATCTTGAGGCATTTTATACATATTTGTCCATTGTCTGAGTTTCGTACCATTCGTGATTGTCTTTACTTTATTTTATGTTTTTGTATGATAGACATGTTTTAATCTGTATCTATATCTTTTTAATATTTATACATTTATATAATTTTCATTTAACTTATTCAATTTGAGTTGCACCCTCCACATAGTATTTATATTTTATTTTATTTGACAATGCTAAACATTTTAAATGTAACTGAGCAAATAAAGCATTTTATTATTATTATTATTATTATTATTATTATTATTATTATTATTATTATTTTTTTTTTTTTTTGTCACCTTTTCGGGAAAAGATTTGAAGGCTAACCGGACAGGAGTCAAGGTTATCCTTCGTGCAACACGTAGCGACGGACAAGGTGGCAGGTTCCCAATATCACAGGTTTTGGCATGACTCCCACCAAATCTCGACCAAGACCAAGTTTTTCAAGATTTTTCACTAATCGTTTTTCAACAAGGCCAGTTGTCGAGATGATAAGTGGTAAGACTTCGATTTTTTCGAGTGAATATATTCGCTTTAGTTCGTGTAATAGATCCTGATATTTGGTAATTTTTTCCACATAGGCTTTTTGTATATTATTTTCTGCCGGCACAGCGAAGTCGATGATGAAGGCCCATTTTTCACTCTTATTGATATAAAGAATATCGGGCTTGTTATGTTCAATCTGCCTATCTATTATTATTATTATTATTATTATTATTATTATTATTATTATTATTATTATTATTATTATTATTATTATTATAGAATTATTTATGATGAATATCTACTCTTACATTATTGTAATGAACAATCATTATCTATTAATTTTAAGTGTTCTATAAGTTTAGGGCACAAAAAACAGTATTTTTTACTCCAATATTTTAATTTATTTATTAGACATTTGCTACCCATATTTTAATGTATAATACACCACTGGACTAAACATACTTTAATCCTTCGTGCGATTACTGGCCTCGCCTGCGGCTCATAACCCAAACTTCGCCTTCAGAATAAAAAGCCTATTTTAGTCCCACGGTATTACGGAGCTTTGCTAATTCGTTTATTGATTGCCGAAATTTATTCAATTCATTTAGAGAAATCGCTAGTTCCCTTGTAATTATTTTTTTTTTCGCTGGTCTCTACATTTGTAAGAGGAAAGGGTGATCAAAAATATTAAACCCTTTCTGAAGAAATTCAGAGACAACTGATAGAGACGGAAAAATTAGCTATAGAAATAAATGAAAAAAATTTAAAAAATATAGGAGTTGAAAACTGAATTACCTAGAAAGCATAGAAATGAACAAGCAATATATCTACTATCTAACCTAATGAAGTAGTGAATTTGATTATACCTTATTAAATCTATAGCCTACAATGAAAAAACATGAATTTCCTTAAATATATAGTGTCCTTTTACTGTACGCCAATCGAAAGTTAGAATATGGTCAATTCTTGTCGTATCCAGCTTCAGTTGGAATCGGCTAAGAGACAAAAGGAAACTGCCAGAAAAATAAAACACATATATTGAATTTATAAGCACACACTTGACCGGATAACATCCGGCATTATTTAGAAATCCACTGAGGAGCGTTGCATCGGATTATTTCCGAGCCGATTTCCTCCTAGCCCTATCCGATGTAGTGTAAGAGAGTCGTAAGGAGTCTTAAGCATTCCAGCTTCGTCCATGCATAGTCGTAAGTATTCAGAGAAACTTTATTATGTAACCTGAAGGAGACCCGTGCCTTAAGTGAATTTAAAGCCTCGTTCTTGAAGTCAAGTAGCAGGGCTGGTAACTTTTGGACCTGCTTGTGCAAAAACAGAAAAACACATAAGATAAAAAAAAAGATAAACGCTTTGGATGAAAAGTACCCTGCAGAGCTGAAATGTACATTTTTCCACATTGCTTCTGTTGGACTGGCTTGGAGTGTAGCGCGACTAGTTAATTGCTTAACAACCGGTCCATATGCGTAATTCATTCAGCAGTGGTTTATAAGTGTGGATCGAAGCGTAGGCAGTCGGGCGAAGGTGCCACCATATTTTCGAATACGAATAGGTATATCAATGATTTTTAAGCATTGAAATTAGGATGGTAAAATTTAGAAAAATTACCCAATCTGAAAATATGGAAAAATCTTAAGAGAAATTGCATAACTTCAACTTGCCCTTGACCTCAACATACCAAAATAAACTCTTAAGATCCTAATTAAGCCATTTATTTAGGTAAAAAATATATTACCCGGGATAATGTGCGCAATGGAAAATTAATTAGGTCTCAAACCTATTATGATATCGCACTTAAAGTCATAATAAGTAAAGAGCGGAAAAAATTGCAAGCGAAAAACCCCAATATATGCGCATTTAATGCATAAAATTTTTAGAATATATGCATCGAAATGAACAAAAAATGCAAATATGCATTTTTATCATGTGAAAAATTATTACCATTAAAATTGTTTTAAATAAAGCCAGAACAATTTCTTTATAATTAAACCCGTTCTTCAGAAATCTTATAATTTTTTACCTATATCACAGATTTATTTAAATAAATATAAATGAAAAAAGAAGAAATTGTAATAAAAGTTTTTTATTCATAGAGTACCTTGATACTTAATAGCAAATTACAAAACATTAAATCTAAAACATAAAAATCTTACCGTGACAAAATATTATTTGTGATTATAAAAAAAATTAATAATACAAATAATAATTCAAAAATACCATTGATACATTAAGACAATAGCAACTTGCACAACATACAATTCGTAAATTAACAAACTATTCTTTGCAGCTATAAAAACAATAAATGTTTTTCAAAAATTTCCAAAAGAAAATCTGTAAAAATATGTTTAAAAATGGAAAAACTTCACTCAACATCTACAGAAGCTATCGGACAGTATTTTAGTTTTGGAATTAAGTGTGTTTCTAATTTATACAAATCTAGTTCTCTTTCGAAATTGAGGAAATTGCCTATAAAATCTTCTAAAATATTTTTTAGGATTTTGAAGCTTATTTTGAATTACTGACATACATTTTTTCATAACCGCAGCCCCAACAGTACCTGAACTTCTTTGCAATGTTCTCACATTGATTTATTAAAGCCACTGAGGTAGCCTCCAATTTCGTGAGTGCTATAGGTACAAAAGAATAATTTGTTTTTTTTTAAATATTAAATTTTCTTTCACTGTTGGGTTAGAAAAAAGAGTTTTTGCATTTATTAGAGCGGCAGAAGAAGAGTCGTTAAGATCCTGGATAACTTTTTTAACTAATTCAAAGTTCTCGGCATAAAATACAGCAGAGGCTAACCAAGTTCCCCAGTGAGTGATTACTGGTTGTGGCGGTAATTGAGTATTTTGACAATTTTCTTTATAAAATTGAAGACGCGAAGGTGCTTTTAGAAATACTTTTTTTACTTTATTAATTAAATCATTTACCAATGGAAACTGGTCTCTTATACATTCTGCCACTCTATTAATACCATGAGCCAAGCAAGTAACATGAAATAGGTTAGAATAAAATATTTTTAAATTTTGTGCTGCTTTAACCATATACGCTGCAGCAACCGAGAAATGGAGTATGAATTTTTCTGACGGAACACTATCGGACAAAAAAAAGTTGGTTAATGTTTCTTGAACAAATCTAGTTACACTTAAATTGTTGTTTTTTTCCAATTGCTTGGATGCAATTAAATAGGCTGTACCATAATCATTAGTTTCCCCTACGACTCCAATCAATGCGTGTGCAATATATCTCCCACATGGTTCATCAACCACAAGATAAAAATAATTTTCACCCACTTTTTTATGTCATTTACAGTTTAATTGTAAATGACATCAACACTACCTTTACGTACAGTTGACTCGTCCGGTATGTTAAATTTACAATATTTTGTCAAAAATGAACGTAAATTGGGGTTGCTCAGCTTTTTAAGTGGTATATTGGCTCCAATGAATGCCTTACATTAGTCCTCATTGAACTGGGCTTGTTCGCTATTTTTTGGTTTTCCTTCAAGACAATGTTGTATTGTTTGCTGAGAGGGTTGCAATTTTCGCACGTTGAGCTGGTGTTTTGCTGATTTGACGTGCTGATCCACAATATTTTTTTTATCAGCATGAGTCTGTAAAATCCAAAATAGCAATAATTAATTTGGATTTACGAATTTTAAAAAAGATTTCCTACTTCTTCCAAATAAAATAATTGAGTAGAAAACTTTTGTAAATACCTTAAAATTGTTAACATTAGCTACCAATAATTTTGCTTGAATACGTAATACGCAGTAATCTCCTTATACCAAAAAACATAATATATTTTTGTTTTTTTACTACGAAATAATTAAGTAGAAAATTTTTATAAATTGTTGGCATTAACTACCAGTTATGTGCTTGAATACGTAATTTATAAAAGCCAAAATGTCCTATTATACCAAAAAACATATATCTTTCTTTATTTACTATAGACTGGAAAAAAAAATAAATATGAAAATATGGTTTATACTCACCATTTTCGGACAAGCTGTACAAAACAAATTGGTGTCATCTCAAGTGAACTCCCGATAGCTCTTTATCCACGACATATGGAAGTTAGTTTTCGGCATTTTAACAGACACTGACACAATTCACTTTACAAAACGAGGCACACAAGAACGTTTCAAGTAGACGATATCAAAGATATTAAACATTGCCACCTCTTTGAACTATCGGATTCTGTTTGCAATATAAATTGCTTTTACTGGGGATGCCCTATAGTATGGGTTATGGTGTACGATATATAGGTGATGTTACCGGCCGGCCAAAGTGTCTCGATTCCGCTAACGCGGTCGGTTAGAGAGAGACAGACAGTTCGGGCCACATAGTTTTACGACAGGACCCGGGGCAAATGGTCCTGTGGTCATAGCATTTGAATAAAAAAGCTTATGCTAGTAGGTTTTTTATTTAGAAAATGTAGTAGTTGAGGATTCTTACTCAAAATCCATTATTGGAACCCCGAGGAATACCTGGGAGCATTCCCTAAATGCTGCAAATATGGGTTGTTTTTCACATTTTTGCAAACGCTGTCCAAACGGCTGCTTTTGCAGCAAAAAGCTCTTAATAAAATTTGTAGCTGAGGTCATTTTCTACAAAAAAGTCCCGTGACGGCATATATCTAGTTTATACGGTTTTCAAATGTAGGTAATCGCAAAATTAACAGTTCTTCATTGATAGTTTCACTGTTTTCCCTGTGATTGCGATTTCATCATGCTGTCGACTAGAAAATTTATCCTTATCAAGCCATCTTAAAGTGAAATAAATTATCTTCAGAATTTATTTTTTATCAGTTTGATAGTACGCTATACTGATTAAATGGCGTAAAATCGTAAAAATTAAAAAAAAAAACGTAAACGTTGTGCTTTTCCATCTTGCTCCAATTTCATTCCAGAAACTAATATCTGAAAGTTGTTTTCGTTGACCAAGGGTTTATGTAGTCGTGCTTTGCTCAAGCAAAAAAAATGAATAATTACTGAGCAAAAATAAGGTGTATTTATGTGAAACTGCAAAATTATTTTTGATAGTATACCATATTAAAATTCAGTAATATTGAA
>MU183517.1:65416-93151 GCA_016904865.1 Pissodes strobi | reverse complement strand
TCTTGGGTATTAGGTTCATGTTTTGAAAATCAAGTTATGCTTTTTTGGTGACGTTTCGCCTGATCATAGCAGGCATTATCAAACCATATTTTTATTAAAACTCTTTCCTATGTCGGCATCTACAATTACAAACAAGAATAAATTTAGGTAATATAAACATTAAAGTAAAATAACAAAATACAATACGTCACGTACTTAGACAATTATATAAGAAAACAAAACAACAAGATTAAAAATTGGTCGAAAACCAAAAACTAAAAACAAAAGGTTAGATATCTAAGAAGTACGTACCTTGAGAAACCGCAGTGCTATGTGGAAAGGCGTTAATAATTAATAAGCCGTGTAGCCATGTGTTGGTTCGGCGAAGCACGAATGCTGCATTTTGAACAGAAAAAGTATAAGAATTTTTTGTAAATCTAATAAAACATTATATGTTTATATGGACGTTAGTACAGAAATGCTATATTGGGTGTTATTTTATTAAGGCGTTGTAAATCTGACTGAGGTTTTCGATATCTTTTCTATCATCAGAATATCGGCAGATCTTCCCATCTCATCCCTCCCCTGGCAACGCCTGTCAGACAGTCACGATATACGGCAAGAGCGCCCCAGTTCGTCATACAACTGGAAATACCTACAACATCGCTTTAGAACTCCATTGTCTGGCGCATTGCATCACTGTGGAACTTACTCCCAGGTCATCTGTTTCCCCCTAGTTACAACCTACAACTATTCAAGAGCCGTGCCAATCAACATCTGCGCACACACACCTCTCGTCGAGTGCCATAGGATCTTTCTTTAGTGTGTGTGCCATAGTAATAACAAAAAATTGCAAATAAAAATTTAAATTCCTATTCTAACTGTGTATTTATTTATAACTCTTATAATTATTATCTTTTGAGAAATATATTGTTTGAATTGGTGTTTGGATTTTCCTACATTTCGGGAAATAATCCGCAAAATAGCGTTCGTGCATCAAAATAACCAGATAATTTTGCGTTCCATTCTATTCCTTTAAAAGCTGCGTTCATCCATTTTCATCCATGTTTAAAAAAGCCCTCCCTCTACCTTCGGTGTCGAGCTCTTGTGCAAAATATATGAAAATAGTTTCATGCTGTTTTTAGAAAACATGCTTACGGCATCTGCTTATTATTGCCTAGAAGACATGAGAGAAAGTTATTAAAATTTAACCAGAAAATTTTAGCGAACTGTTTCACTGTGATACGATTTCAGCAGTAGCGCTTGCATTTATTAAGTTTCACATAACATAAAGTTATGAATGTTGAACATAGTAGTTACCTTTAGACAGTAATTAGAACAACTTTGTTAAACATAGAACTATCTTCCAAGTTATAATGTTACCTTTAGACAGTAATTAAAGCAACTTTGAAGAAACTTCCTCTTAAACTACTCAAATGTCATAAATCTTCTTACCAACGTCTATTACTATTTAATTTGAACTTTGGTTCATACGATAAACATATTCTAGACTATTTTACTACTGCAGTAATCCTGGAAGGAAAAGGTATTTACAGTGCGGAAATATTTAATATTCGGTAGCGCTATGAAAATATAAACTTGCTTATTTAACAAGATATAGTTTTTTCCAGAAAATAAATTCTCCTAAGAGAAGAAGTAATAAACTTCCCATGATGTCAACGTTTTTTACACAGGTTAAACCGAAAGTTGTGTGCCTAATTTATGTTGCTGGGCATAAACAGTATGTCAAGTAAATTTACACAGGGTGTAACATTAAAGTTAGGAATATATTAAATGGTCGATTCCTCAGTATTCAGTAGTTGATTTCGTATAGAGTTACGCCCTACGGATTTTCATTTCCCGAATTTTAGAAAATAATGTTTATGTTTAATAACTTTCGAACACTAGAAGAAGTTAGTGAAAAGAAACTTGAGGCATAGCTTAATTTGGTAATTGTAAATGATTGCTGGGTTGATCTAGGCGACTCCCAGAAAGAAACATACACGAACGGTGTACACAACAGGCTGACACTAGAAGAAACACTCTTCTACAGACATAAGGGACTTCTTAATTTAAAGGTACCCTTCGTAGAACAAAACTTCCTCAGTTGAACGAGGACTCTTCACGTAAATGGAAGAAACCAGACGAAAAAATCTTGTTAAACAGGGTTTTTACTTATAACTCAAGACAAGGAACATTGACGGCAAAAGAAAGTAAAATGAAATATTAAAGGAAAATTAATCTTTTACCTGTAAAGGGCATTTTTCAAAATCTGCTGAGATCGTAATCAGCGAGAAATAATGTTGGAAAAAAAATTGCAAGAAAACATCAGCCTGTGTTTAAACAAAAATCATGAAATAACTACACGAGAGATAGCTAAAGCAACTGATCTGACAAGAATGAGTCAAGTCGAGTATCCCACAAAGTTATTTCACAGGAAAACTTTCTACTATGACACTTCACTGCCTATCAGTATGGTTGACTTCTGAAGAGTGATCGTCTTCGATTTTCATCCACTAACCTAAAAGTGAATCAATATTTTTAAAAGATTTTAATAGAATTTCCCATTTAAATTAATATTGCCATCTATTTATCTTGTTGAAATTTTATTTATTTACTTTCACTTCAGATTGGAAGAAACTGAGAATAAGAAAAAGTATTTAAAGTTTCTACTTATAACTCAAGGCAAGGAACATTGATAGGCAAGGAACATAGACAGGCAAGAGGAAATAAAATGAAATAACAAAGAAAAATCAATCTTTTACCTGTGAAGTGTTTTCAAAATCCGCTCACGCTGTAATCAGCTAGCTGCCTCAAAAGGTGGACGAGATAGAATCTCAAAGAGTTTTTACTAGAAAACTTTCTATTACGACACCTCACTACTAACTAATCAACTTACTTTTAAAGAGTGGCCGTCTTCGATTTTCATCCACGTAGATGACGAAAGAAAAGGTCCGCGCAAGCTCTGCAGAATATCCTCTATTCCAAGATTTAAACCAACTGATACCTACACAAGCCATGTACCACATGCACCACATAAACACCACATTCCCGTCAGTTTCTGAAAGAGTCACCTATAACAAATACTACTCTTCTTCTTCTTCCGCATATTGTAGGCCTTATGCCTGTATTTTCCAACCTAATTCTCTTGAGATGTTGAGGTCCATGACTCTACCCATCTCTTTGGAGGTCTTCCGGGGGGCGTCTTGTCCACGGTCTTCCATCTCTTTCGTGCCAGTCTTCCCTCTATCATCCTGTCCACGTGGCCCTTCCAGTTCCTTCTACGTGTGCGTCCCCATCTGATGATGTCTTCCACTTCACATTTGTGTATTATATCTGTGTTTCTTTTTCTGTCGCTTAGTGTGTATCCTGAGATATTCCTGAGTATTTTCATTTATGTTGTTCGTAGAGTATTTTTTTTTGTTCTTTTGTTGTCAGCTTTTGTTTCTATAGCGTACGTTAGTATGGGTCTAACACAGGTTTTGTATATTTTAATCTTTGACTTTTTGCTCATGTTTGTGTTATTCCACTATTTTGGCTTGAGGTGATTTGTATGCCTAGGTATTCGAACGACATGACTTGTTCTATTGTTTTATTTTCCAAGGCAAGTTTACATCTAATTCGTTCTTTGGAAATGACAAGGGCTTTGGGTTTTCTGGTCGATACTTGCATGTTGAAGGTTTTGCTTTAACATAGAATGAGTGTAGAAGCCGTTGTAAGTCGTCCTAATTCTCCGGTATAATTAGGGCGCCATCGGCATAACAGACGATTTTTGATTTCACCTGATGTGAGTGTATATCCTCCCTCTGTGATTTTAACCTGGCTTATTATTTTATTAGATTGAAAAGTTGTGGGCTTGAGTCTCCTTATCGGATTCCCGTTGGGGTTTTTATTTTCTCTGTCATATTTTGGTTAACCAATATGCGGGTAGATGTATTGTGGTTTAGTTGTCGTATGACCATAATTTCTCGGTACGTTTTTTTTTCTTCAGAATATACGTCACGTCGTTCAATCTCACCTTGTCAAATGCTTTGGTGAGGTCTATAAAGCACATATATGAGAGCTTTCCGTATTCTATAGCCTTTTCCACTACTTGACCGATTCTTTTTGAACCCTTGTTGTTCTTCTGATATGTTTACATGTTCGCTAATTATTGTTTCTATGATCTTCCTGAACAGTTTCATGACTGAGCTTAGTAAGGTTATGCTTCTATAGTTTTCTGGGGATATGTTGTCCCCTTTTTTGAATATTGTGATGGTTAACCTCTTTTTTCAATCATTTGGGACATTTTTGGTTGTTAATATACCGTTAAATAACTTTGTAAGTTCTGTCATTAGCACAACGTGGCAGTAACGAAAATTGACAGATTGTAGCATTGTAAACGCTACCAACCCAGAAATATGGTTTCTTCTCTTTCACTGGTAGATATTCTCTTTACCTTACATTAGAACTTAACATACTTATTTTGAACATCGAATCTATATCTTAAAATTTGAAACATTAACTATTTAATACCTTGGAATATTTGGGAACGTACCCAAGCGGTATCGCCGGATACAGTTTCGAAGTGTTCTGTGGTCGTCTCTCATTTTGGAACATTCTCTTGACGGATGTCTAGGATATCTTTTGGCAATTGACGTGGGGTTGTTCTTTTCTGACCAATGAACATGTAGGTAGAGAAAAGACAAATTTTCGAAGTCGAGATATTTTCGTTTTAGTTTTGACCATTAGGTGTAGTATGGCAAGCACCCTGATATAAATATTTTCACGTATTATCGGCAATACCGTCTCGTAAAAAAATTTATGTAAAGAGAGGTTACCCTTTTTAAAAGGCATGTTATATATTTATGTTTTTATATTAGATAGTTAAAATTATTTATAATTTAACTAGGACCCATCCTTCGTCCCTCATATTTCAATAACTCGTTTGGAATCTCATACAGTCCGGGTGCTTTTCTGTTTTTAATCTTCTTTGTCTGTTCCATCGTCATTCTTTCGTTTCTCTCGTGAGGTTCTTCAGCTTCTTCGCCTTCTTCTTCAATCTCGTTTCTGTTTTCTTCTTCGAGTATATCTGTGTACAGTTGTTCAAGGTAGGTTTTCCATTGGAGTTCATCAATTTGTAGTGTTTGTGTATATTCCACGATTTCAAGTTTCCTTCTTTTTACCTTTCTTTGTGCTCCGTGTAGGTCGGTAAACCTTTCCCAGAAGTTTCGTTTTATGGTTCTGATTTCCGTGTTGACTCTGTTTCTTGTTTGGATGTACTGGTTCTTTCCTTCCGGTGTTTGGTTACCCCTATATCTTAGGTACGCTTCACGTTCCTCCTTGGCTAGAGCTTTCATTTCGGGTGCATACCATTGTTTGTTACGGAAAGCTTTATTAACTCCCACATTCCTTAGACCCATAGCCTCGATAGCTGCGTCGGTAATATTCGTTTTTATCTTTTCGCAGCACCCTTGTGGATCGTCTTGTTCCGTAATGGAGTTCGCCTCGATTTTTTGATTTAAGCGAGCTTGGTATAGTGCTTTTGTTGTTGGGTCTCTGATGGATTCTATGTTTAGTTTTTCTTTAGTTGTGTTGTCTGGTACTTTCTTCTTTTAGATGTTTATTCGCAGCTTACACACGACTATGGAGTGGTCGGATCCTCTATTGGCTAAGGTCAGGCTTCTTACGTGTAATATTTGGTTTGGGTGTATGGCTATTTTTGATATTATATAATCTATAGTTGAGTTCTGCCCTCTGGTGATCTGCCATGTAATTTTGAGCTGGGATTTATGTTTAAAAAAGGTGTTATTTATTCTCATATTGTAGCGTGCGCATAGGTCTATTAGCGCTTCACCGTTCTCATTGACCTCTTCGTTAAAGTGGTGTTTTATTCCGAGTAGTATATTGTTTCCAATCCTGGCATTCAGATCCCCCATTATAATTTTTTTTTCCTATTCCGGTATGCTTCTCAATTCGCTCCCCAGATTTTCGTAGAATGTTCCTATCTCTTCTTTACTCTTGCTAATGTCCGGAGCATATACACTTATTAGGTTGATATTTCCAGTTCCTATATTGTGACACTTTAAGAATCCTACCGTTTACGTAGTGCATATCCTGGATAAGGTGTTCATATTTTTCGGCTATAAGTAATCCCGCTCCGGATGTGGCTCTTTTGTATTTGGCAACACCGCTATGTATTAACACGTAGTTTGGCAATTTAATGATTCCTTTGCCTTTGCGCTTGGTTTTTGACAGCGCGCATGTATCTATTTTGTGCTGTTCAATTTTTAACAATATTTCGCTGTCTTTGGTGTTCCAGGAAATTATGTTCCAGCACGCTGTTCGAATTGTGTATTTCCTTCATTTTTACTTACTGTTCGGTTTGATTTCCTTATTCGTTTCCCTGTTCCTCGCAGGGTCCATCCTATGCCTACTATTTCTACTCCATTTAATCAAATACACCGGCCATAAAGAGAATAGGCGCGTAATTAGTCTTTTCGAGTATTTCTCTAATAATGTGCTCTTAATTAGTTTACACACTCTCCAACACGTACTGAAGTGTTACTAGGGTTCGTTCCACAAGCTTGGAGAGCAGCGGATGTCGTCTTCATCCCCAAGGCAGGGAAGAGAGACTATTCTCATCCCAAGTCCTTTAGGCCTATAAGTCTAACTTCATTTTTAATGAAGACAATGGAAAAAATGATTGACATGTTCATCATGAAAGAGATCTTAACTGATTCTCCTCTACATGATAATCAGCACGCCTACAGAAGGGGGAAGTCGACTGAAACGGCTCTCCATTCTGTAGTTAGAAGAGCTGAAAAGGCAATAGAAAACAAAGAAATGGCGCTAGCGCTCTTCTTTGACGTAGAAGGAGCTTTCGATAAGGCTAAAACGAAAACTATCTGTCAAGCCCTCCAGGCCAAGAGAACACCAGTTCATTTGGTCAAGTGGGTAAAAACGGCACTGGAAGACCGAAAGATCAGCGCCACGCTGGGAGAAGTTCGCGTCGAAGCCGGGGTAAAAGGGGGTTGCCCACAAGGCAGCTGCCTCTCGCCACATTTGTGGTGCCTGGTGATGGACAGCCTCCTGAGAAGGTTAAATCTTGAGGGATTCTACGCACAAGTATATGCTGACGACGGGCTAGTAATGATCACGGGCAAGTTCGTGAGAACGGTCTGCGAGCGTATGCAGGTGGCGGGTCGGATAGTTCAAGGTTGGTGGGAGGAGAATGGTCTCTCAGTAAACCCAGGGAAGACCGAACTCATTCTCTTCACAAGGAAACGAAATCTAACAGGTTTTATACATCCCATACTCTACCAGACGAGACTGAGCCTAAGTCAACAAGTCAAATATTTGGGAGTTATTTTAGACAGTAAATTGACGTCGAAGGCACACGTTGAACAGGTGGTGAATAAGACAACCGCGATTATGTGGCAACTAAGGAGAACGGTAGGTAGGAAGTGCGGTTTAAAACCTTACATCCTCCAGTGGCTGTACACTGCGATGATAAGACCGAGGATTTCCTACGGATCCGTGGTCTGGTGGTCAGCGGTGGCCAGAGCCACTAATGCCCAGAAACTGGCCAGACTGCAAAGGCTGGCTTGTTTGGGTATTACCGGAGCATTGAGAACAACTCCCGAAGCAGCACTGAACATCATCCTGGGGCGGCCGGACCTCCCGATCTGGATTGAGAGAGAGGCAATGGCGGCTCACAAAAGGATGATCGACAGTGGCATATGGCGAACGGACTACACAGGGAAAGGCCATACGACTATTGCCGCCAAAATGAGTAGGGATCTACCCATCATTGCGACCAAAGGCAATATTCCAGATGGCAGATAAAGACTGAGAAGGAATTTCCAAGTGGAATTTCCATCAAGGGAAGGGTGGCTGTCAGGCCAGGTACGTACGCCGAGCGGCGTACACGCATGGTACACTGACGGTTCATGGATGGCTAATTGCTATTTTGGAAGTAGCAACCAAGGCGGAGGTAACAGAAGGTGTAGAGAGTATATATATTTACTCGGACAGTCAAGCCGCTCTCAGGGCGATCTAAAGACCCAGGGCAAGCTGTAAGCTAGTTCAGGAATGTAGAGACGCCCTAGACAGATTGGCTGTGCGCAAGGAAGTAAGACTCAGATGGGTCCCAGGGCACAGTGGCATCGAGGGCAACGAACGGGCCGATGAATTGGCAAGAAAAGGCTCAATGAGCCACCTAGTCGGTCCAGAACCTGGTCTGGGCTTAAGTAAAAGGCAAATCTCTCAGGAACTAAATAACTGGGCCTGGAACGAGACAAAGCACAATTGGAGAGGAAAAGAAGGATGCAGACAAGTCAAGGAAATGATTCTAAATCCTGACGGATCCAGAGCAAGGCGACTGCTAAAAAAGAGCCGAGAGGACATCAGGAACTTGGTAGGTATTCTGACTGGGCATGGAAGCCTAAACAGACATCTGCACCTTATCGGCGTGAGGGACAGCCCACTCTGCCCGAACTGCGGGACAGGGGAGGAGTTCTCATACCACTATATAGGAATTTGTGATAGGTGGAGTCGCCTAAGGAGGAAGATACTGGGAGCACCAACACTTGCTCGGGAAGATCTAAAGGATCTGAATTGGGAGGACGTCCTCACCTTTATCAAGGTGGCGGGCCGTTTCAGTGCGGGCCGGGTGTTGGAAGTAGCCAGGTAGGGGAGGGCGGATCGGGGATGGTGAAAAGGGACTTATAGGCCTACTTATCGGGTTTCGCCCCCAGCCCCCCCCCCCCCCCCACCCTTACTACTACTACTACTACTACTACTTGCGTAGATCTTTGACCCACTGGTAGCGGGCACATTCTAAGAATCCTGTAAGAGTTTTTCCGGACAATTTGTTCACCAGAAGCAATGACGTCAAGCGAAATCTGAATCCACTCGTGTTTTGTGATTTTCTTATATTCGACTTCGTTGCAATGCAACACCGTAGTCTATAATACTAACACATTACATAGGAGCGATCTAAAAACAAACTTTTATAAAATCATACATCGATATCGGAACTATTCCGATCAATCATCTCTAGCTGGTCAACACGTAGTATTAATAAGATGTGACTTACTCACAATGGCGGCACAAGGCAAAATTTAAATCAATAATACAATGAACATAATTTTAGACGCCAGAGAAGAAATAAAACTAATTCAAACGAATGTTACATTAAAAGAAATACGAAAACTGAATAATTGACTTTTATAGCGCTAAAAGTCCGCAACTAACTTCTACCATACAATAATGGACACAAGATAAGATAAGAGGAATTGCCTCAAAATGATACATTGCTGTTTTCGTAGCTGTTTTTATCAACATTTACACTTTAAAGGCTATAATTAAAAAACAAAAAATTCGAATAATAAACTGTAAAACAAAAATAAACAAATTAGGTAATAAACAGCGAAAAGCGTATTTATACGCTAATATAATGAGAGGGAAGCAAAAACAAACCGTCTAAAAATTGAAGACGGAAAACTATTTGCTCCAAGGAAAAGATATGGAATAAATTGAAATTAAAATCAACTACTCTTATAACAGGTACATATTTGATAAAACTAGATAATCATAAGACTATTTTAGTGCAAATCTTGGGCGAAGCTAAATTGTTAACAAGCTGGTTCAGAATCAAAATTGGAGTTCAAGCTCTCAAAACTTACTTACTTACTTCTAAATATTCACTATTGTTAAAGACATTTCGGTAAGTGGCTCCCTGTTCCCTTTCTGAAAGGCGTTAAAGTAAAAGAAATTTGCCCTAAGCATATGGCCGAGCCACCACATAGTGGCAGTAACGAAAATTGACAGATTGTAGCATTGTAAACGCTACCGAACCCAGAAATATGATTTCTTCTCTTTCACTGGTAGATTTATGTGGTTGATACTCTCTTTACCTTACATTAGAACTTAACATACTTATTTTGAACATGGAATTTATATCTTAAAATTTGAAACATTAACTATTTAATACCTTGGAATATTTGGGAACGTACCCAGTTTCAAAGTGTTCTGTGGTCGTCTCTCATTGTAGGACGTTCTTTTGACGGATGTTTATATCTTTTGGCAATTGACGTGGGGTTATTTTTTTCTAACCGATGAACGAACGAACAAATTTTCGAAGTCGAGATATTTTCGTTTTAGTTTTGACCATTAGGTCTAGTACGGCAAGCACCCTGATATAAATATTTTCACGTATTATGAGCAATATCGTCTCCTAGAAGAATTTTATATAAATGGAGGTTACCGTTTTCAAAAGGCATGCCATATCTTTGTGTTTTTATATTAGATAGTTAAAATTATTTATGATTTAACTAGGTCCCACCCTTCGCCCGATCTTTTGCTAGCCTAGAGAATTTCCCTTGGTTCATTCCTGCCAGTTTGAGACCCCCTTTTGTTGGACTGATGTTGACCCACATTGTGTGACGTGCAGTTTAACATAGCGCAGTGAAGCACTAATTGGGGCCAGCAGCCAATTAAGTAGCCGTATGAGTGAGGGAATAGCCATCAATCACTTCCAGTCACTTCCCCTTTCATATGACCTTCATAAGAAAATGAGATAAAAGTAGGAAGGTATAATTGCTTACTTTGCCTATATTTATCGAAACTACCGATAAATAGCTTGAAACCTTCTTTAACGCCGTTGGGTGTGATTTGAGACTCAATGAAACAGAAACGAGGAAACGCTCGATGAAACGAAAAAAGCGCCACAAATTTCAAAACTCGCGTCGGTAGCAGGCTGACAATGGAAGTGATTTGAGTTATGAACGGATGAAACAGAAACGGGAACGAGAAAAAAAAAGTGACACCAAAATTTTTTTTAGAGATCTATAGGATGTAGCCTGGGAGAGAATGAGATAGAACACATTGTATAGTTGTTACATGTTTAACAAGAGTAAAGGGTAACAAGTAGTTAGTTGTCGTCATACCACTGAAGTTAAGAAACGCCGAGCGGGATTAGTACTTGGATAGGTGACCACATGGTTTGGTTTTATGAAGGTTTTACTTCTACCGCCTGTAAACTGTTTTTAGTATTACATAGTTTTTAATATTGCTCTGATGAAGTTTTCACTTCTGTCGTGTTGTTTTAAGACACTTTTTTAATTTATTTTATTTAGTTTTAAATATGACTTTATTGAAGTATTCACTTCGGTCGTGTGGTCTTTTTTATGGCAGGGGCACACACTAAATGGAGATACTATGGCACTCGACGAGCGGTGTGTGTGCGAAGATGTTGATTGACACGGCTTTTGAATAGTTGTAGGATATAATTAGGGGAAACAGATGTCCTGGGAGTGAGTTCTACAGCGATGCAGTATGCCTGGCAAAGGAGACCCTGTAAAGCGACGCTCTAGGTGTTTCCAGTTGTACAACGAATGGGTGCTCTCTTGTCGTTTGTCGCAACTCTCGGACAGGCGTTGCTGTAGGCGGGATAATGCAGCCCAAATCCCGGGAATACCTGCCATGAAAATATCTGTAAAACTCGGATATCTCGGCCACATGTCTGCGGTGTTCCAGACTATTCAAATCCCGGGTCAACTCCGAGTCGCCGACGAGACGCACAGCTCTCTTCTGAATGGAATCCAGCAACTTAAGGGCGTGCTTAGGTGCGGCAACCCAGATGTGTGAGCAATACTCTAAGCACGGTCTTATTTGCGCTTTGTAAAGCAAGAGCAGCTGCTGCCGTGTATATAGCTTTTGTTGTGAAACAGCGCACCATGCTTCTGCGAGACTGATTTTGCGATGTTAGTAAGGTTAAGCACATATCGTAATCTTTTTTGTATTACGTACATTTCCTTAAATGCTACTCACTTACTATAATTTACTGTAAGCCTTATGGCAATAGATACTCTAACATAACTATAACTAGGTTTTTGTCCCTAAGCAGGTTACCGAATTGAGCTCACTTCGATTTTCCCTGCATTTGTTCATTGACTATTTATTTTCTTCACAGGTCAATTTAATTTGATTTAATGTTTAGTTTTTAACTGTTTATTTGTCCACTGATATTACCGATGCTATCGGATTAATTTATAAAAATGTATAATTGATTTTTAGTTAGAGGACTAATTTTTATTTAAGGCGTTCTGTGATAACCTGGTTACCTAGTCAGTACTTTGAAAATTCAGACTTTAGTTAAGAATATTTAAAAAAAAGGAACTAGCCAGTATTAATGATTTAGAACTTAGGATTAGGTGGTTGGTGATCTTATGACTTTGGTGATACTTATTTTAAAGAATTTTATTATTATTTTAACCCTGATATGACTGAATTCTTGAAAATTAAATGAAAACGATAACACTTTGATACTGATGTCATTTTATATTATATTAAGTATAAAAGCAAAGAAAAACGTAAATTTCCCTTACTCGGTCACCTTTTTAGGGCGGCCTATATATAGGACGTCAGGAAAATAAACGTCTGTTTTATGTTATGATAAATTTATTAACGTATAGTTATTTTACATGGTATGGTACTCAACGAAACATTTGACGTGTAAACCGACATCGCATTTCATGCACCTAGTTGTAGTCTTAAGATGGCACATACGACATCTAGTTTGTTTTTCTTGAGGTACTACCAAGTGATCCATGTTATCATATCGAACAGAAGCATTTTCCCTCTAAGACGGCCTTTCGCTACCGATGCCAGTGGTAATTTTTGCATTTTGTTGTAAAATTGCCATTGAAATTTGGCGTCTAAACGTAACTTGATCGAGGACACCTTTACCAAGTCGGTGGAGTTGCCATGCGTTGTGTATGCCTAAATCTATACATTGAGCAATAAGTGGAAAGTACCACTTTTACCCCTAATAGAAATCCTATAAAGACTGATGTTTTCGTCACACCTGTCAACGCCTCCCATATTGGCATTATAGAGTTTTACAATACAAGGTTGACCGACATAAATACTTTTCTTTTCTTTTCGTGAATATCTTTTTATCGAGCTTATCGGTTGTACTCCTACAGAATTGGAACATATGTTAACTATGCTCTTATCATTCCACTGCACAGCGATCAGTCTATTTTCAGTACATAGTCGGTACTCGTATGCTCCACGATTTTTTTTCTTCAGATCTATTCCCTGTAAGAAACGCCCAGCGGAATTAGTACTTGGATAGGTGACCACTTGGTTTGGTTTTATGAAGGTTTTACTTCTACCGCGTGTAAACTGTTTTTAGTATTAGTATATAGTTTTTAATATTGCTCTGATGAGGTTTTCACTTCTGTCGTGTTGTTTTAAGTAGACACTTTTTTCATTTATTTTATTTAGTTTTAAATATGACTTTATTGAAGTGTTCACTTCTGTCGTGTGGTCTTTTTTTATGGCAGGGGCACACACTAAATGGAGATACTATGGCACTCGACGAGCGATGTGTGTGCGAAGATGTTGATTGACACGGCCCTTGAATAGTTGTAGGATATAATTAGTGGAAACAGATGTCCTGGGAGTGAGTTCCACAGTGAAGGACCTACGACGTTCTAGGTGTTTCCAGTTGTACAACGAACGGGCGCTCCCTTGTCGTTTGTGGCAACTCTCGGACAGGCGTTGCTGTGGGCGGGATAATGCAGGCCAAATCCCGGGAATACTTGCCGTGAAAATATCTGTAAATCTGGGATATCTCGGCCACATGTCTGCGATGTTCCAGACTATCCAAATCCCGGGTCAACTCCGGGTCGCCGACGAGACGCACAGCTCTCTTCTGAATCCAGCAACTTAAGGGCGTGCTTAGGTGCGGCAAGCCAGCTGTGTGAGCAATATTCTAAGCATGGTCTTATTTGCGCTTTGTAAAGCTAGAGCAGCTGCTGCCATGTATATAGCTTTTTGTTGTGAAACAGCGCACCAAGCTTCTGCGAGACTGATTTTGCGATGTTAGTAACGTTAAGCACATATCGTAACCTTTTTTGTATTACGTACATTTTCTTAAATGCTACTCACTTTCTATAATTTACTGTAAGCCTTATGGCAATAGATCCTCTAACATAACTATAACTAGGTTTTTGTCCCTAAGCAGGTTACCGAATTGAGCTCACTTCGATTCCCCTGCATTTCTTCATTGACTATTTATTTTCTTCACAGGTCAATTTAATTTGATTTAATGTTTAATTTTTAACTGTTTATTTGTTCACTGATATTACCGATGCTATCGGATTAATTTATAAAAATTTATAATTGATTTTTAATTAGAGGACTAATTTTTATTTAAGGCGTTCTGTGATAACCTGGTTACCTAGTCAGTACTTTGAAAATTCAGACTTTAGTTAAGAATATGTAAAAAAAAGGAACTAGCCAGTATTAATGATTTAGAACTTAGGATTAGGTAGTTGGTGATCTTATGATTTTGGTGACACTTATTTTAAAGAATTTTATTATTATTTTAAGTACGATACGATAATCCCAATTAGGTTTGAGACCTAATTAATTTTCAGTTATACTCGTTTTGTCTGAGAATATAATATATTTAAATAAATAGTTTAATTAGGACCTTTGATGTTTTTAGTATGCTGAAGTCAAGGTAAAATCGAGTTTATGGAATTTCTTTTCATGTTTCTCAACATTCTTATATAGAGTATTTTGCTAAATTTTACTGCCTTAATTGCAATGCTTGAAAATCATTGATATACCTACTCTTATTAGTAAATTTAATGACGCCTTGGCCCAACTGTCTACTCTACGATTCACACCGCTGAGTGAACCATGCATATGGACCGATTGTTCAGCAATTAACTATTCGCGCTACAAGATTTCAGCGCAATTAATGAAAGTATGACATTATATGATATTATTTCTACGAGTGCTTTATTTCGAAATCTAAACTATTTTTAAGCAACCTTAAATTTAATTTCTGTGTATTTCATTAGTTACAAGACATTAAATAAAAATGAAAATAGCTAGAAATTTATTCAAGATCTAAAGTTAGGGGCATCCTGTAAAAAATACTTTTCCTTTGCTTTCAGGAATAGCACATCCAAAACCTTGCAAGATCCAGATAAATTATGTCTTAATTTTCATTTATTACTTCGACATTTGTATATGGTCATCACATCATTATCGTTCAATTACGATTAATGAGCCTGGTTTTTAGACTATTAGAGCGATCTATATTTCTCCTTCCAAATGCGCCTAATACGTGTTGACTAATTTAAGATTTTCCATTAAAATTATTATATATAATCGAAATCATGTTCAACAACATGAATTGTATATATTTCTGTTTTATTCTATATGGGATGAACTCGGTGTGGTTTTAAGGGAGATATATTTTTAATTCTTCGTCCAAAAGGAAGAGATTCTCTTGTGTTACTTAATAATTTAAGAAACTCACTTACTTACGGTTTTGACCAACTCCCAATAAAGTTCAGAAATTCTTCAGTTGAAAATTTATAACATATAAAACTTATAATGATAATATATTGCATTTTCAAATCTAATTTATGTCTTTGTCTTGCAGGTATTGCAAATGGCTGTACCTCAGATCAAGTTCCATGAATAATGTTTGGAAGTACCATTTAACTATCAAATAAACATCATGATAGTCAACGCTATGGCATCACACTCGGCTACCATAGCTACTTTACCCTCAACCATACCCAACTTGCTGCAGAACATCACCATTCATAACCAAAGCAACAACGTCACAACTTTGGAAAATCCGAATCCTCACTGGACCGACCTACTGTTTTGGATAGTCAAAGGATTTATATTTTCCTCAATAATTGCTGGTGCTATACTTGGAAATGCTTTAGTAATTATAAGTGTTCATAGACATAGAAAGCTAAGAGTTATCACCAACTACTATGTTGTTAGTTTAGCCATGGCTGATATGCTAGTAGCTCTGTGCGCAATGACGTTCAATGCCAGCGTTGAAATGACAGGCTATTGGATGTTCGGTACTTTTATGTGCGACGTTTGGAATAGTTTTGACGTTTACTTCTCTACGGCAAGCATACTCCATCTTTGCTGTATCAGCGTAGATAGATACTATGCAATAGTGCGGCCGCTCGAATATCCGATAACTATGACCCATCGAACTGTTTCGTTTATGCTTGCAAACGTTTGGCTGCTTCCAGCTTTGATTAGTTTCATGCCAATATTCCTCGGTTGGTACACCACAAACGAACATTTAGAATATAAAATAAAACATCCACAGGTTTGCATGTTCGTTGTAAATAAATATTATGCAATCATTTCGAGTTCGGTAAGCTTCTGGATACCTGGCACCCTTATGGTAACGATGTACTTTCGAATATACAAAGAAGCAATTCGGCAACGAAAGGCACTTTCGCGAACTTCATCGAATATTATTTTAAATTCGATACATCAGCATAGAACGTCGTACCGTGAGAGATATGGTGATCGGTATAGTGAACAGTTTCTACATCCAGACGCGGAAATGACTACGGTTGGACAGGTAAATGGTGCAAGAAGGAGTACCAGTAGTGGATCTGCTATTTCGTACGGTACCACCATTACGGAGTTTAACACACTGATGAACAGCAGGGATAACACCAAAGCGGCAACTGAATTAAACTTAAATGGTAAGTGATGTTATTTTATAATGTAGAGCTTAAATCTAATCTTATAATTTCATTCATTGCATTTTTATCCCGCGTTTCCCTTTATCTTATAATTGACATAATTCATTAACTTTAAAAGCATTATTAATTGAGAAATATTATGAGACTCGAGCCACATTTTACTTTCGATATTTTTAGACAGTGCGTGCCATTATATATATTAAACGTTAATTATGATATATAGTTCATACATTAATATTTTATTTTAGTTTTAGTGTAACAAAGAATAATAATTTTCATATTCTAGAAATTTGACTATACTTGTAGTAGAGTTTCTTCAGTTGCGTGAATTTTAATTTTTAAATAGTATTAGACACAAATGAAAACTTGCATATTTTTTTCAGAAAGGCAAACGAGAGACATACTAAAACAGTATTTACATATCATCTCTTCTGTATTTGTAAATAAATACAACGTGAATTCAAGGTCTTTATATTCTTTTATGTAAATGAGAAGTGGCTACTATACGGAGTTTGCACGTCTTCATAGATACTTATTTTTCGACCTATCCTAGCTGGCTTGTGGGTAATTGTTCTCTATAGTAGATTTCATTAGTTTTGTTGGATCTTTGTTTATATTATAATTTTCTCCTTACACAGCGAATCCAAGTTTTTCTTGGATTGAATCTACAACCATTTAGAGGAAAACATACGTTTATGGTGCTGGCCACAATTTTTGCACAGTTTTGGCCTGTATTAGTGAAGGGGAAATCGGATGGTTTTTAGAATCGAATATCTTGCATTCGAATACAAAGAATCGAATTATTTAGATTAGTCGCGATATCTCAAACATTTCAAGGTTGAATACCTACAACCTCTCGAGATTTCGAGTGACTTCTAATTTGAAATTCTCAAAACTCCTTATCTTCTGCATATTGATATGTTTGTCATACCTGCCGACTACCGCATTTAAAATTAATAATATGTTTACTACAGAAGAAAAATATTCAACAATTAAAAAACTACCACAGTAATTAAACTACTCTATTTTATACTTTTTAGAGTATAGTGTTTTCGATTTTTGTTCATCATAATACAAAACAAAGGCTATTATTTGTTGCTTAGACTGCAGACCAGCATAATCGAACAAGTTATATTATAATCGCATTTGACGCGAATTATGCCGATTCATATTTCATTTCGCAGCATTCGAGGGACGATTAATTCGTTGTTAGCGCATTCGAATATTTCTGGTATCAGAATTCTTCATTGAGAATCGAATGCATTCGAATGTAAGCCAGAATCGAATAGTTCGATTATTTGTATTCGTTCGAATAGTCCCTTCACTAGCCTCTATAGCTAAGTTCTTGACAGTTTAGGATATTTTTTATCTGAGCTTCTTATTCACCTTTCTGTAATCGATCTTCGGAAATCCCTTCTTTCTTTTCACTTATTCAGATTTGGGCCATGACTAAAATATCATTTACCTAATGTTCGAAATATCCATCCTCTCCCTCACCAATAACAGATCTAAAAGAAAGCGTGCTCACAGACAATCTGACAAACAATACATTGTAAATATTGATTAAGAAACCCCTATGCAGATGTATTGGGAGTGCCAAGAGTAAGGTTTTGCTAGCTAATTGATAGTTAACGTCTCCGTAACATCAGAGTGATCTGATTTGCGTAAAAAATATTGGTTACTTTTTATGGCAGTGGCACACACGCTAAAGGGAGATCCAATGGCACTCGACAAGCAGTTGTTCAATAGCAGTTGTATCAGATTCGATCTTGATCGAGTTTCTAAACAAACAGAGATGTGCTCGTCGACACTGTAATTTACCATAGGGCTAGTTCTAAAGTCATTTTGTAAATAAAACAAAAAGCTTCAGCATTTTATGAATATTTTATTAAGTTATTTGACCTGAAAATAACTAGAAGCTCATAAATAAATAAAATATAAACATTAAATTATTGTACGTAGTCAGAGCTACGATATTAACAATATTAGTCGAGGCAAGTTTTGACCTTAAAGAATATGACATAAATAAAACTCTTAAAAACTAAAGCATTGCGTAAACAGTTATAATACTAAACTAGTATATGAGTATAAATATAACCTTGAAGCTATGTACAGTTAAATGTCTCTTTAGAGTTCCTGCGGAACAGCTACGTATCAGCTCGGTTAGCTGATCTAACTCTGATATGAAATACAATAATATACAAGCAATAATAACAGGATAACTATTATTACCTTAAAGTCCACCTATAAGCTAATATGTACACTATGTTCACCATTGACGAGAAACGTTCAACTCGTTCAGCAGTTTATCTTCCAGCACAGGAAAAATCACTTTAAACACTTACTAAGTCGTTGTTGTAGCTTCTATTTACAATATAGTTTGATTTCTTGCCAATATAAATGACTTGAATATTATAGTGGTTTGAATCTGGTATGCAGTTGTTGCACAATAGCATGACTTGGATGCCTTTGTGAGTGCTTTTTTTATACACGCAAAGGTATGCTTCAAATGGTTTATTGTGATTTGATAATACTGGCAGACAAGTGCCGTGTAGTCCTTATATAAGAATAAGGCCAGAGAATGTATGCAGAATAGTGCAGAGTAATCCGTATGTTAGAATAAGGCAAGAGTATAGCAACCCAGTGTTATACTCTGATAGAGAATATTGAAACCAATGAACAAGACCAAATGGGAACGCTAGCACAATGATGGTACCGCGTTAGACATTGAATGTCATTGTAAACGTGTATGTTTATTTGCTTGGGTTGCGAGACAAGATTCGATTACTTGTGGTTCGAGATAGGACTCGATTGTAGAAATCCCACCATGGGCAAGATCATTGGGAACGACTGTACAGGGATGGTACAGCGTCTGAGAGAATGTGAATGTGAACGTGTATGTTTACTTACTTGAGATACGAGACAAGGCTCGATTGTAGAATTCCCATGGGCAAGACTATTGGGGACGACTGTACAGCGCTGGTACAGCATCTGAGACAATGTGAATGTAAGCGTGTGTGTTTACTTACTTGAGGTACGAGATAAGGCTCGATTGTAGAAATCCCATGGGCAAGACCATTGGAGATGCCAAAACAACGATGGTACAACGTCATACTTATGAGATTAATGGCAGTCAGGGAGCCGATAAATACCTGTTTGTAAGGTTAAGATGACGATAACTATGGCAGGAGACCACTATGTCACTTGAGTAAAGAACTAGGCAGATTATGAGGTCTCAAAACGTGAAAACTGACATGGCGGCTTGTCTCGTATTTTAACATTATGAATTTTAACACAAATCTGGTAGAAATACGTTAACTAGTTTTTATAAAATTCGATTGTTAAAGATCCGAAATTTAGGAGCTAACTTGATTACCTCCGTTAAGAGACAGTGATTGTGTTCTTGCATAGTGTAGCTGATACGGCCTTGCAGTTTGAAATATATTGGGGTGATTGGTTTGCACGAATTATGCGTCTTGATGCAGGACTGCTTATTTGGCGAGGTGTCGGGCAGCATTTTTCCGTTTCCTATGTGGTTACCGCTACATGGCGCGCTATTGTTAAGCTATATCTGACGTCGCGTTCCCTATTAGGCCAGCGCGCACTGACACTATCCGTTGACATATCCATCAATTTTGACGTTAATAATTATTGGTGCAAAAATTTCGTAATATTTCTTGTTGTGTCTCGTTATTTCTCGTATCATTATTTCTGTTGACTTTCGCGTAATGGAAGAGATAATTAAAATGTTTGATACTACGACGTGTAAATTTATAAGTTGTGCGAGTAAAAAGGAGAATGAATACGAAATAGTTTTGCGTACCAAAGTAAATTCTCCAGACTACGATGAAGAGTGTAGGGAGCAGATAAACGAGTTTTTTTTTGTTGCTACAAAAACGCAATGGTACAAAATTATGCAAATTTGCAGAGGCTTCATTATAGCAAAGATTTTCTTTGTCATCGCAGCAAAAATTATAAAAACCGCAAAAACGAAAGCACAAGTCAGCGAAACAAAGATTGTCCTGCAAAGATTATATACAAAGTTAAAAAACAAATAGATTTACTAAATACCGAGACCTTCTTTTCAAAGAAAACTTGAATACAGTAATTGAGGTAGGTACCAATTGTTATAAAAAAATCGTTTTCATTGCCTTTATTTGTATTTTATTGAAACAGATTTAAAACAAACACACTCACCGAATTCATGTTGCGCACAGCTTTTTACGCATGAATGCGTTAACGAAAGAAAAGTTTTACAAGTATTTTGAAGACGCACTGTGGGCTAACAAAGCAAAATCATTTCACAGATCTTCGCTGGTGGCAACTACACCTTTAGAAGAAGTATGTGAAGTTTGTAAGTAGAAGTCCATTTTTGAAGTGGAGTTGCTATTATACCGGGTTAGAAGAAGGGGGAAGACTTTTCTCCACAAATGAAAATGCCAATCTTTAGTTTAAGAGTTATGCATTTCGATGAGTTCACTCATCATCATCAGACTCTAAAATATATTTTTGTATAAGAGAAATACATTAAAATAACAAAAATACGTCAAAATTACAATAAAAGTCAAAATTATACAGAACATTTTAAAAAACTCACCACACACTACTTAGCCATAATGTTGTATGTTTACATAGCAAACAATGACAAAGGAAATAAATAAATTAACAAATTGGTACACGTCGCGACATCCAGTAAACACAGTTAAAACTAAGGTTTTTAACCATTGAATTAAAAGAAGGAATATATAACGGTGAAGGCGGAACATGCTCGAATTATCAATGGTCGTAGACAGAGTACTATAGTAGTAATACCCCGTATTTGGTGAAAATTAAAATACTCTAGGGCAGATTAGTTAAGAAAAGGGTAAGTTTAGAAAGAAAAAAAAAGGGGGGGGGGGGAGAAGGGTGAGAAATTAGTATTTATCAAGGAGGGTATTAATTATTTATTTATTGGAATTCGGAAGGCTGTGTGGACTTAAGGAGTTAAAAAATAGATTACTATCAAACTTAGTCTGTTCATTAACACAAACATAATCTGGTGATTTTATGACCTTGTTAATTTCAAGGATTTCTAGAAGGTCTAACTTTAAGCCTTTCTGGCAAACATGAAGAACTTCCGCGACTGCCTCCGGTACGAATCTATGTCTGGCCTCGATAATATGGTTAGCGAATGGAGAAGAAGTATTAGTAATAAACTTATTTAAGTTATTTTCAATTAGTTTAGTATGTTCTTTTACCCTTGTTTCAATTCTCCTTCCGCTTTGTCCAATGTAGCACACCTTACAGTCAGGATGAGAACATTTGAGTCTGTAAACGCCTGATCTGTGGGTGGCTGGAATATTATATTTGGTGTTAACCAGGTGTTTAGATAAGTTGTTTGAAGTACGATAGCATACACACAATTGTTTATCCGAATCCCCCAAAAAACTCTTAGCAACTTGATTGGATAATTTATCAAAATATGTAATACTTCTGTATACTGTTACTTTATTATCTTTACATAAAAGCTTTTTGTTTAACGATTTATTGAGGTGTTTAAAATAAATTTTATTAATGACATTATCAGGATATCCGTTGTTTGTGGAGAAAAGTCTTCCCCCTTCTTCTAACCCGCTATAAGTATGTGAAGTACTGGCTAATGGTCACATTAATCCTATTGATCGTTCCATTTATCATTTGTACGAAACTTGGAGGTATGTGTTTTCAATAAATTCAATTTTTGGATCAACTTTCGCTTAGCTGAAATCAGTTATGTATGGAATATTTGTTTATTTAGTACAGAGCAACCTCCCCAAATATTTTTCTCAACATAATACCCCAAAAAACTTCTTGTGGAAAAAAGTCATTTTCATTTTTTAGTTAGGTTGGGTTAGCGTTTAGGAAGAACGAACAACAATAGGTGGGAGACCGAGTCACCTAATTCTGTTCTCCAACGATGAACGGGAGCATCAAAACCCTGAAAAGGCAAGCTTGAAAAGGAGACTGTCCAACTTTTTCCTGAGCTATTGGAAGAAGATCCAATCCAATGTGACGGAGGTTTTTACACAACTTTAGAAGAGAATATAACATACTGGGTAAGAGCAACAAATGAAACAAGATCAAATACGAAAACGACAACTATTGCTTACAAGCCAAGAGGAACAGACCTAATGAAGAACCTATATTTATACTTAAAAGGAATTAAAGAACTACTAACTGACGTGAAGGCAATATTTATAGCACCAATATATGCCAATCCGCAGGAGTTTACAAAAATCTGCGAGTGCACAAATATAAAATTAAAACTAGTTCATCCGATTGGCATGCTAAAAGCCAACACCACGAAACAACGTCAAAGAAGCGAAGTAATCATTATATAGCAAGTCGAAGGAAGGTCATACTCTGACATGTTGAAAAATCTTAAAGACACCGTTGATCCAGAACTCTCAAACGGAGTCAAGCAAGTTCGGAAAACAATTAATGGTAATTTACTTCTCGAGCTGAAAGAGGAATCCCTAACTAGACGTCTACACGACAAAATTAAAGACACTTTTGTGGATGGTAAAATTCAAATGGCTGGAGGTAAAAGCAAAAAAACGGTATACATAAGGACATTTATTAAGTGCGAGCCTGATTGACAACGTAGATGAGACAAGTATCAAAATGATAAAAAATCCATACGGTGGACAGACGGCGATCATAGGGCTGGACGAGACTAAGTCAAGAAAATTAATCAAAACACCTACCATCCGGATAGGATTTTCCGAATGCCAAATTCAAGAATGAGTTACGGTGGATAAGTGCTTCAAATGCCATCAATATGGGCACAATGTCCGCATGTGTACAAACCCAGCAAAAGATATGTCCAACAAATGTTTCAGGTGCGGTGAAGAAGGGCATCGAAAAACCTCGTGCAATAGCAAAACTATTTTCTGTCTATCCTGTAATGAAGAGGGACATATAACTGGAACTGCCAAATGTAAATCTTTTAAAACAGCTTTGAAACTAGAGAGAATAAACAGGAGAAACCTCCTGGCCAGTACTGATAAATAACCATGGAGCTAAGAATACTGCAAGGAAATGTACAGAGGAAGATCGTGTCCGGAGATTTAGCGAAAGCCCTAGCGTCAAAATATAATTGCCAATTACTGTGCTTACAAGAACCCAATAGGCGAACAGCCACAAATAGCAAAAGTAATGTATACTGCTCCAACCAAAATGAGAACAATTGTCTGATAGTGTCTTCTAGTCCCAATAACGTTCCAATATACAAATTTGAGAGAAAGAATAATTTTGTATGTGTAGAGACAGGCTCAATGTGTGTGTACTCCGTCTATATTTCCCCTAATTGCCCAATGGGTAACTTCGAATCTGCCCTAGATGAACTCTTGATCAGTGTATACCAGAAAATTTATTTATCCAATCTACCAGTAATAGTACCCGGGGACTTTAATTCAAAAAACCCATTATGGGGAGGAAATGTCCTAGATCAAAGAGGAAAAAAACTATATGAAGGGACTGGAACTGGTAATGCTTAATGATGGCAAGCATCCCACCTTAATAAGGGATAACGGAAAATCATTCATAGATCTTACGTTTATATCTGAAGAAATCCTGCAATGGGGAAATGTTAACTGGCAAGTGTTACATGACCAAGAGACTCTAAGCGACCATCAATTTATATTAATAAAAATTCCTGCAAAAAATAAAAACTTAAGAAAAACTCGATACATCAAACAACTGAAACCAGACGTTTTCGAAGAAAAATTAGCGGAATTCTATAGAAATTCCGAAGGAAATGATATTTCCACTAAAATCCAAAGGCTCCAGGAGACCTATAAATCCTCGTGTGGCACCTTACGGGCGGATGAAAATTGCAAGTTGCCATATTGGTGGAATGATATGATTGAGGCACAAATCAGAGATGCCAAGGCGAAAAGAAGGAAATTCATGCGAGAAACCGACAACAACACACAAAGACAAGATCTCAAGTCTGAATACAAGAAAGCAAGAAACCTCCTCACCAAAGAAATTCGCAATGCAAAAAAAGGGAAATGGAAAGAGATTATCTCGTCACTACAGGAAGATATCTACGGGCAAGCTTTCCAAATAGTAAGAAACCAAATAAAATCTATAGTTCCTAGAGTTACGCTAAAGCTGGAAGAAAAAAACCAAGATATTTAGATAATTGTTCATCACAGAAAGGGAAAATATCATGGTCTTGGATGAAACAGAAAACGGTATTACGATCCCGGCTGTTACAGAAGAAGAAATGCGACATGCCATAAGTCGTATTAAACTCGGTAAATCCCCGGGTCCCGACAATATGAAACCAGAACATATTAAAACACTGCTACTAGGAAACGTCACCTTCTTCTCAAATCTATTCACTGAGTGCTTAACCAAGGTTTCTTTCCCGGAAAAGTGGAAGATTTCTAAATTAATTTTAATTGAGAAACCGGCAAAAACTAATGAAGACGAGAAGAAATATCGGCCGATTTGTCTGTTGGACGTATTAGGTAAAACCTTCGAGAGTGTCATAAATGCTAGATTAAAGAGAGAAATTGAGAACCTAGGAGGACTTAACCCAAATCAGTTTGGTTTCATTGGCGGACGCTCAGCTTGTGATGCAATTATGAAAATCCTAGAAACAATAAAGGCCAACAGAAACGAAATAACTAGCATCATATGTATTCATGTAAAAAATGCATTTAATACTGCAAATTGGACTCTCATCTTGAAGAAACTCATAAGACGTAGAATTCCGAAATACCTAATTAATATAATAAAATCCTACTTAAATAATAGAACTGTCATGCTGGATAAGAGAACAAAACAAGCCATCGGGGGAAGCGTTCCGCAGGGCTCGGTGCTAGGCCCAACCCTGTGGAACGTCCTCTATGATGATGTCAGGGATGTGTGCAATTGCGAAAACGTCAAATTAGTGTGCTACGCCGATGATCTGGTGGCGGTAATAAAGGGAAAAAATATCGAGGAGAACGTCTTATGGGGAAACACGGCTCTACATTGCATTAATTCGTGGATGGCCGCAAATAAGCTGGAGGTAGCTCCTGATAAGACGACAGCAATAGTTTTCGGATGGAGCTAAAAGAATAGAAGAAATATCCAATACACCTTTGGTGGACATACGATACGACCGGAAAAAACAACGAAATACCTAGGCATAATAGTTGACTATAATTTAAACTTTACGGCTCATACAGACTACATCATACAAAAATCCAACAACGTTTTTAAAGCAATCCAGGCTATTCTCCCAAATGTCGGTGGCCCTGTGAGTTCAAAAAGAAGATTAATTGCAATGGCCTTGCAATCTATATTGCTCTACGCAGCACCGACGTGGATAGGAGCATTAAAAAGTTAAAGAAATAAGTCGAAATTGGCGCAGTGTCAGAGAAAAGTTGCAGTAAGATGCTGCTGCGGGTATCATACCATTTCTGCAACAGCAGCCACAGTCATTAGCGGATTGGTACCAATACATCTTCTTATCGAAGAAAGAGCCCGAATTCAAGGACAAATTACCCAAAATACCACAGAAGAAAACATCAAACTAATTAAAGCCAGAGAACGAAGAAACACGATGGATACATGGCAATTAGAATGGGGCATGGAAACTAGGGACGCAAATTGGACAAAAACGGTTATTAGAGACATAAATTCCTGGATTATCCGTAAACACGGAGAAGTCACCTATTCGATAACACAGTTCCTGTCCGGACATGGATGCTTCGGAACATACCTATTTAGATTTAAGAAAAGGGACTCACCAAGATGCATCTATGGCGACGGAGAAGAAGATTCGCCAGAACATATGCTTGTAGAATGCAGCAGATTTGTACAAATAAGGACACAGACTAGAACTGGGTCGTAGACTCAGCAAAGAAAATTTCACCTACATCATGTGTAGAAACAGAAATTGCTGGAAAGCTGTAGAAAAAATCATGACATTTATGGTAGAGACAAAGGAAAAAGAGGAGAAAAGAAACGAGATCGAAGAAGCGAGAAACTGGTGAGAAGAAAGTACTGAAACCTCTTGTCTTGATGAGATATTTCTTCCTGGAATAGAGCAGAGACAAGAAGCTCTGAGACCAAAAGAGGAAAGGGTTTTAGTCGGTCGCTACGGCGGAGTCCGACACTCCCCATGGACGCCAGAATGGCCCATCACCAAATGAATGCTTAAACACCAATGACCATGGGAGTGCATAGATAAGCATTTCCTAAACCTCTAAAAAAAAAAGGTTAGCTTTCGTTAGCTTGCGTTAGTCTGGGTTAGTTTCGTCTCGCTTAAGCCACTACGCACTTGCGCAAGCCTAAGCGAAAAAAAATCGGTTAATATGGGTAAGCTTTGGTTGGTATGGGTTTGCTTTGGTTAGTTTGAGTTAGCTTTAATTATTTTGGGTTAGCTTTGTTTAGTTACGGCTAGTTTCGTCTCGTTTAAGCCACTACGCAATTGCGTGAAGAAAGCATTGCGCGAAGCGTGAATGTGATTTTCTGATAATTGTTCCGCTGTGGCAAACAAAAAACAAGGACGCCGAATCAAAGTACAACCAACTTCAATTGCACGTTGTGCAGAGAGAGGTCTACATGCAGGCTCTAGAGCGATACAAGCAGGCAGACCATCTAATGCTGAAAAATTACGTAAAAAAGTAACAAAGAGAAAAAGATCTCTCATTTAGAGTATTTTGGCAAATCAACCGAACTTCACGCAAGCCTAGGCGAATCAATTTCGGTTAGCTTGGGTTTGCTTTGGTTAGTTTGGGTTAGCTTTAGTTAGTTTGGGTTAGCTTTGGTTAGTTTCGGTTAGTTTCGGCTCGTTTAAGCCACTACGCACTTGCGTGAAGAAAGGATTGCGCGAATCGCAAGGCTTTCTTCACGCAAGCCTAGGCGAAACAATTTCGGTTAGCTTGGGTTTGCTTTCGTTAGTTTGGGTTAGCTTTAGTTAGTTTGGGTTAGCTTTGGTTACTTTAGGTTAGTTGCGGTTAGTTTGGGTTAGCTTTGGATAGTTTCGGTTAGTTTCATCTCGTTTAAGCTACTATGCACTGCGTGAAGACAGGATTGCGCGAAGCGTGAATGTGATTTTATGAACTTGTTCCGCTGTGGCAAACAAAAAACAAGGACGCCTAATCAAAGTACAACCAACTTCAATTGCACGTTGTGCAGAAAGAGGGCTACATGCAGGCTCTAGAGCGATACAAGCAGGCAGACCATCTAATGC
>MU183517.1:0-50416 GCA_016904865.1 Pissodes strobi | reverse complement strand
CTTTTTGAGGTAATTATGGTAACCTCCGTCTTTTCCTCCGCCAGTTGTAGGTGGTTTATAGTTAGCCATCCTACTATAGGTGTCATTGCAACCCCTATTTTCTTTTCCTCTATGGTCAGGTGTCTGCCTGTTACAACGATAGCCCTGCGGGACGCCTCATGACATGCCAAACGATTTCTTTTTGCCTTCGGCTTCCACGACGATGGACCTGTCTGTTAGGTAGCTTTTTATGAGGCTTATCAGGTAGGGGGCTGACTCTCTCCTCGCCAATTTCTCTATAATCACTTGCTACGATGCCGAGTTAAAGGCGTTTTTGACGTTGAGGGTGACGATTGCTCCTATTTGTCTGCGTCTGTAACTTCTCTTAAAAATGGCGGCTTTGGCAATTTCTAATGCCGTTTGGATTGCTGATATAGTGGATCTACCCTTTCTAAAACCATGCTGCCGCCCGCACAGTATTCCTGTCAACCGTAGGTTCTCCGAGAGTCTTGATACTATTATGTGTTCCAGGAGTTTGCCGATTGTGTTTAAGAGGCACATCGGCCTGTATTTCGGAGGATCGTCCACTGTTTTTCTGGGTTTCTCCATTAGCACGAGTTTCACTACTTTCCATGAAGGAGGGATTTCACTTTGGTTTATTATATTGTCGAAGGTTCTGAGGAAAGGTTCAGGATATTTTTCTGAGATGAGCTTTAGGATGTCAGCTGGTATGCCGTCCGGGCCTGGGGTTTTACTTGCTTTCCGCTTGTGACTTGCGTAGACTAGTTCCTCTTTGCGTTAACACAAATCGGAGCAATCACCCCAGACAACATAGGTGAAAATATGATCAATAGTATGGACAACTGGTCAGTTGTAAAACAATTCGCCAGATGAATTCTAGAACAAAAGATAGAGAATGAAAACCTGCTTGCTAAAGGAGAAGAATGGAGGATGAGAATTATCAGGGGGCGAAGGTACAACAGGCTCTCACGGACAACACCCCCTCTGAAGTTTTGCGAAAGCGGTTCCAGAGGCGGAAGTGCCCACTGTTGTCAAACTAGAAGAAATGGTTTTAGCCGGTCGAGGTTCCCTGGATTGGGACGTCATCCCTACACACCCCCAGGCACTAGACCATCAGCCTGGGGCAGTCTGTCCAGCATATTTCTTAAACCTTAAAAAAAGGCGTCGACGGAAACTAATCCGCCGAAGGCGATAAATTTTAAGGGTGCCACACCCAATTTTTACCCAAAAGTCGTTAAAGAAACACTCCTTCCACGAGCGGACGAAGCGGATTTTACCATGAGTTCATGGGGCCCCTTTGTATATTTGTTTAGGATATGCTTCCATTAATGACAACCAAAAAATTGCCACTTTTCCAATTTAAATTCACGACAACTAAAAAACCTCAGTAAAACAATAACTCCGTCACAAGATTTATTTCTAACTTGAGATCATATACAGCGCCGGCCATACAGTTGAGTACATATCTGCCACTTATTATTTTGAATCAATCACGAAAGCTCCCATATACTACGTATAGTGCATGTGGGAGGTGAAGCTAACAAGTATGTATGCAGATACCTACCTATATGTACTAATACATTTTTTTGTAGTCATTTTTTGGATTTAAGTCAGAAACAACCCCCAAAAGAATAAAAACGATCAACATACTCATCAAGGAAAAAATCGATCCCAAAATACATTAGTAAAATAAAATGTAAGTAATACAGTTGAGCTATGAACTCTGTATAATTACGTAAAAATATGTTAACGAACTAAAGTTATTAATTACCTTATCGTAATCTAAATTTTCAGACATTTTCCTCTGTATTGATAATATTGACAAATTATTTAATTTGTCGTTGGTTATTGTCGAACGCAAATAATCTTTTATTAATTTTAAAAAATTTCTTTCGCAGGTCGCTACTGAGATACAGACTGTTAAAACATATTGAAGAATAAGATGCAGGTTAGGTACTGATTCGGTAAAAGTCCCATTTAATAATAAATTGAAAAATTTCCTTGGCTGTCCAGGAAGCCAATTCCTCGTGTTTGGTGTCAGTAGCAAGTAACTGCTACGAACACCAGACTCAAAGAAGCAGCTTCCTGGACAGCCAAGGAGATTTTTCAATTTACTACGTCTTAATCTTTTTATTTCTTTTAATAGCTCTTCTTCATTAAACTCGTTATATATTATAACTAGGTTTTAAACAGCCGATCTTAATTCAATTTCTGAAGCTTCCATCATAAAACGGGATTAAACAATTTTAAATGTAGATTAAATAGTTTCCATCGCTGTAGGTCTTTCTAAAAAATCCTGAATAAACCTATCCAATATTTTTGAGCAACATTGACTTCTTCTAAAACGGAACATAACATTTTTTTGATTTTATGTATTTTAATTGCGCCCCCCTTAATCCGCTACTGATGGAATAATAATTTTTATTGGCCAGATCTGTCACTTACAAAATTTATATTTTCTGTATAATATTGTATTTTTTACGATAGCTGAAAATAAAAATTATCAATAGTTTGAAAAATATGACATGTTAGTCTGCTTTATACAGAGCAATGACAACTCCCGCGAAGCTTCTCAGCTATATTTTGATACGTTTTGTTTGAATATTTACCCTTTAACTTATTTAGGTTTATTTTTTATTTAAGTATCATTATAATTTATAGATCCCGAAAGGTCATTTCATGATTTCCGGAACAATAGTAACATGGAACGTTTATCCGGCCCCTACCAAAATTATACAATAAGGAAAATCGCGGTAAGGACGGAGGCAACATTCCTTGTTCTACCAATTTTTTCTTTATTTCGGAAAACATTAAAAAATCAGGTTGCATTTTTTTCGGGATATCTATAAATTAAAATGATACTTAAACAATAAGCCCAAATCGGTCAAAAAGTAATTAAATATTCAAACAAACTTATTGAAATATAGCTGAGAAGCTTCACGAAGTTTTCATTGCTCTGTATAAAGCAGACTATTTGTCAAAATATTGATAATTTTCATTTTTAGTCATCGTAAAAATTGCAATATTGCACAGAAAACATACATTTTGCCACTGACAGGTCTTGCCAATAAAAAATGACCATTCCATTGTTCTAACAATCTCTGTCTACTAATACTTATACCGTTGTTTAAAAGACAATTTTATTATACAATACTCATCAAGAGTGTCGTATAGAGACACATTTTGTGAAATTTATATTTTATTATTACATTCTATAATGTTTATAAAATTTCCAGTCAATGAAAGTGTTCCATTATAAAAAATACAAGTTTGATCACGCCATTGGATTCTAAGTAAAAAACTGTATACGTGCAATTTTTTAGCCTTGCTATAATATGTTAAAGGATAACTGAGATACGAGGGGGGTCCTGAAATGCAATATTTTCAATTTCGCCCTGTATCTCAGAAACGAAGCGGGCTATCGTTGTTTTCACAAAAAAGTAACATAGTATTGCGAAAAGCGTAGCTCTCTATCTTTACTCGTAAGTGAGATACCCCGTAATATCATCGAAAATGAGACACCCTCTACAGGGTGTCCCATTTTATTGGTGGTTGATAGAGTAAAAAAAATATCTGTCTTAATTTGACATATTGTTGTTTACACAATATTGACGGAGACAAAGATATATTAAATTTAAACGTTTAAAAACGATTTACTAAACGGAGAGTGACAAGTCGCTTTCCAGCGGTTGTTTCATATAATGGAATCTATTATACCGAAAATACAGGATCGGACCAAAAAGTAAATGAAATACAATATTTTAAATACACAAATTCCTGTTTACCTGGGGTGAAATAAATATATTTGGGTTTTTGATTATTATTCAGTCATATTACAGACATACAGGGTGTTATTATTACCAATCTATACGGTGAAAACGATAAGTTAATAAACATGTTGGGGTCATTCCCCAACATCCATATTTCTGGAATAAAACATTATTTGTAGGATCATTAGTTGCAAAAAACTACCCAAACTTTCATTAGGGTTTTCCGCGGCTGATTGTTTAATTTCTTTTCTTCTCGAGCTATATGATTTAGTGCTTGGTGAACTGAATGTTTAGTCTCTATGAAACTTATATCGAATGCAGAAGAATTGTAAGCCTAAAAATAGGATAACGACCTTTACAAGACCGGCAGAAATTAATTGTTTTATTACTCTACTGTACGAGGAGCATGGTCCTAAGTAGCAGACGCCTTAACACCCGTCATGGGGCGACTGTAATATAAATGTTAACCATAATACTCTTGGTACGTTTCGTTTTCAATTAATTGATTATTTTATGCCTTTGCTCACTACGCTCGCTCCGGGGGCGTAACCAAAACTAAACCTCACACATGGAAAACAATACATTTACATCACTATAGGCTTGTGAAGAGTTGTTAAAGCTGGTACCAAAAATTTTAGCAAAAAGTTACCAGACTAACTCTTCAAATTTTAAAATACCCAAACTAATGATAGCGAAAACTATTACTATTACTCTAATACTTGCTGTATCCACTTCGAACGACACGTTTTCTCTCCAAGCATGTCGTTGAAACTCTCTCTAGAACAATCTCGAATTCTCGACTCTAGTACCGAAAAAGAACTACCTACCTTTCCTTCGTCAATAGTAGGTCATCCGATGATAGCGGCTCGACTCGTCATCAAGGCACAGCTAGAATTTATTGACTCTTTAAAGCAATTTGCCGTTGAAAACTGCCACAGATCAATTTATCCTAAACCAATATGCAACGGAAATCAAAATACAATCAATATCACAGGACAAATGCAATCTTTAAAATTCTAAAATATCTTGCCCCAAAAATATACAATACCCAAGTACACTTTCATGTTTTAACACTGTCACGCAGCTCGAAAACCAAATGAACTGAAGAACAACTATCGACGAGGTAGGCCATGGTAGCTAGCGCGATATTTGAACATAGAATTAGATATTCAGATTTAAAGCATATCTATTTGAATAGTTGAGAGTAAGGAAATAAATTGCTTACTATAGATTAAGTATCCATATTCTTCCGATATATGTACAATGCAGAAATTGGTCATAGAGATCTAAATTAAAATTAAGCTTAATTTTCTGTTTGGTAAATAATGGAAAAATTTAATTATGTTCTCACACTAGACTGGCGCATTCATTAAAACTGCGTATAATAGATATGAATATTTTTCGATTTTAAGGAAAAGTTACAGTCAAATTTTGAACTGTAGCAATGCGTTTGCTACTAACAAATATGGGTGCGGGTATACAACACGACGCGACGTCCACAGCGGTCAGGCTAAGCAAGGTTCTAGGGAAAGATTTGGTGGTGAACTTGGATGTGTGGTTGCCCTGGGTGGAGGGCTTTACTGCTTCCGCTGAAGAGATGCTATGACTCGTGCTTAGTACTCACATCCCATATTCAATTGTAAAGCACACTCAGCAGACCATCTAGAATAACGGTTTGTACAGATTAGGACTTGACTACAAAGTATCATCAACGGTCATAACTTATGAGAAAGTGATATGGGCAATTGCAATATATTTTCGCAAAAAGATCCGGAGTATCTAACCTCCTTTCTATTAGGAATAATTAGATCTTGCTTTATCCTAGATACCAGTTGCCTAGAGAGCAGTAAGGATTATTTTTATTCCCAAATCAAGAAAAGCCGAAAAAACTTAGACAAAATCGTACTGCCCAATTAGTCTCTGTATGTATATTTTTCAAAACAATGGAGAGAATAGTAGACCGTCACATGAGGGAGATGAATTTCCTCGGGACACATATCGATACACCGCAATATGCTTACCAGGTGAGAAGGTCCATGGAGATAGGTCACCACCACCTGATAGGGTGTAGAGTGTGTTTAATTTTTCCACGATGTAATTGGATGGCGAAAGACGATTTAAATAACTGGTAACCATGTCCTCAGTTGTGTTCAAGTCCAAATTTTAGAGATGCAATAGAGTGGTTGGTCTGGCAACCTGCAGCATGGTAAAGCCTTCAGAAACGGTGGTATTGTCGATTGCCACCGTGAGTTCGGCCACAACTATGATGCTTCATAAGTTTATTCTAAATCTTATTAATGGTTTTCATAATTTGAAGTAGTAATGTTGTATTGTGATTTCCGTAGAAATCCTATCATAATTTTTTTTTTAGATTTATATTTATTTATGAGCCTAATTGCTTAGCAAGCTATTTATATTAGCTTAAAAATACGAGGATTGCATTATGGTCTGATTTATATTATTTACAGTCATCTGCCTCTTACAGAGATGACGGAGAAGCTAAGCGATATGGTCAGGGACAACTTTCCATTATCGAAAGTCGAACTATTGCTATTGTTCACCCACGTAATTTATTCTGATATTATGCAACATTGAATTGTACATGAAACATCCTAAAATGCATTCCAAAATACCACTTGGAATAATATTTATCTAGCTTTGGGATATGATTCACCTGTTTAATATTCAGAGTCAATCTAATAATTGACGCTCTATTTTGAAATCTGCATTTGGTATGTATAAGAGGAAATGCGCATAACTAAGCAATTTCACATTTATCTTGTCCCACTCAAACTGTCATCAGTTAGAGTAGAACGCTTAATGTTAAAATCCCCAGGGATCCATTATTTTTCCGACGCTTCTATTATATTCATGAAAAATCTTACCGATATGTATATTAACCATGATAAAAGTTTAAAGTAGAAATTTTACGAGATTTTGGAAAATAATCGAGTAATATTCTGTTATGCCAGACTTTTTAAAAGTAATTAGTGAACTATTAATCGGCGTCATTTGCATGACTATTCTAATTTTATGGGCGCGAAGTATATATTGGTTATATTAGCAATACATTAGGTTATGGCGTATACTTTTCAGAAAATTAGCCACATGCGACCACCAGTTAGGACTGAGACGACCTTCCCAGATAATTTACATACTTGATGGATCGGTGGAACTTTTAGTATAAGGAGTATATATTTCTGGAGGTTCTGACTTTCACAAACACTTAAAAAGAACTCTGGGACTAAAAACATGATTTCCTCCCCATCACGTTTATACGTGCAGTAACTCTCCAGATACCTCATCATTGACATATACTGCATCATAGTTTGGAAAATTGCCACAAAATAACCCAGAATAAAGTTGAAACTTCTGCCAAAATAGAAGATTTCGTAGAGTTACATATCCCTTACCTGGTATGGTGACTACATATATCGCACCATTACTTTGTGGCAAGTTTCAGGGTTGCTCGAATCGTAGCGCATCAGCGTTTGGCTACCTATATAATACCTTAACGTTTGTCGCCCTAATGACAAAAACTATACTTTAAGTTAATGTGACTACGAAGTACCTTTAAAGGCCTCTATAGCTTTAGAGGAACTATAAGTTACCATACAGTTAACAACTTCTAAGAAACTTTGTAATGTGACCGGTTTGTAATTTTTGAAGTAAAACTTCTTTAGCTAGGGTAATGTCAGAAAAAATGTTTATCAAAGTGAACCGCTTATCAAAGTGAAACGCCCCTTTAATTAAGCATGTTCCAGTATGGCTAGAGGGCTGAAATTTTCAGGACTTGTAGCCGGCGTAAAATGAGGATCCTGGACGAAAACTGGGCTCTGTATCCATCGCCTTTCGGCCAGGAATGGGGGAAGGAAGAAAAAGTTAAAATAATTAATTTCGGGAGAACGGAAAGAGCTAGGGGGTCGAAATTTTTATGGTAAGTGCGCCCCGGGAGAGGGCTATCTTTGACCATATGGGGGGCTAGGGCTCTCATTTAAAAGGAGATATTGGGAAAAAAAACCGTTTTTTGGCGATATTTCTGCAACGGAGCCTCGAATCGAAAATCTGACCCCGTTTCTAGAGGTCATCAGTGAGAAAGGTAATTATACCCCCACCCCCCACCGCACTGGATGACCAAACATTTTTAAAAAATTGGGAAAAAAAATTCAAAACGTAAAATATTGTTTAGAAAGTTAATAAAAGTATTATAAAACGAAATAAGAAAAAATATTAATTAAAAACAAAAGTTAGAGAAACGCGGTTTTCGGCGAAAATAAGACGATGGAGTTCAACTACGAGGTCGGGGATGGCAAAAATGGGAAGATATAAAATGTCTTATGAAAAACACGAAACAAAAAATTTTGAATATTGGGAAAAATCTGAGGAAATCTAAAAAAACGTTCAGGTAGTTAACTTTTTCTCTGGATTTGTCCCTCTCAAGGGACACCTATTTTCAATATACAATATAGGCGAAGTTGCTGCACCAAGCGCGCTCGCTGCTTTTATCCCGTACGCGGTACACCTATTTAAAACAATGTATAAATGCCGCGCGCTCTGTTGTCGGTTATTGGTATTTATTATTTCGCCATTGCTATTGTGCCGCATGGTGTCTAACGGTCATTGGCTAACGCTGCTCCCCTTTTTTAGTAATTTTTCTTGTTTTATGCTGGTTTAGGTGTGTTGTGTTGCATTTTTCGGTAAATATTGATTGTATTTATTGATTTTTTATACGTGTAATACTTGTAAGTTTTTTATCATTGCTATTTTCTTGTTCGGAAAATATATCTCCCCGTGCAGGGACAAATCCATTTCAACACAAAAATCTGCACACTTAAATTTATTGGGTAAATGGGTAATGATTAGTTTTGTTTTAGAATATGTATCAGAGGTGAAAGACGCTTACAGATGAAGAGTTGTTGAAATATTTAGACGACGACAGGGTCTCTGAAATTGATATTTTGTTCGATGACGATTTGGGCTTTGATGAGTCAGAACAAGAAGAAAATCACGCCGAGGAACTGTTAAATTTTGTTAATCCAGATTTTAAGGACTTGGACCTTCCTGAGGATATCCATGACGACGTTTTAGGAGAACCTCCTAACCCCCAGGTTAGTGATAATTTTTATAAGCAGTATAATCTTACAAAAAAAGAAAATATTTCTTTGATTGATAAATCACAATACCAGACGCGAAATATAAAATGGTATACAAAAAATAGGGTCGAACACGGGCGGTATCTACCTGACAATATATTTGAGCAAATAGCCAATATGACGAATCTTTACGAAACTCAGAAAAATATTGCCAGATTTAGTCGTACAAAAATAGAGGAAATCAAAATATTCATCAGAATTCATATAGTTATGGGAAATGTACAATTTCCAAGAGTGGAAATGTACTGGAGTTCTGCGTGCGGCATTGGCACCGTAAAAGATAATATGACTCTAAAAATGTTTTATAAGCTTAGGACGGCTTTACATTTAGTTGATATAACTAGTAGAGAGGCAACTAATACAGGCAGATTATGGAAAGTCAGGTGTATTTATGATGCCCTAAAAAACAGATATCGTGAACTGCCATTGGAACGCAACCATTGCGTTGATGAACAAATTGTCACTTTCAAAGGAAGACTGAACATAAAACAATACGTAAAAAACAAACTTAAGAAATGGGGGATGAAAATCTACGTATTAGCTGGCGAAAGTTGCATGATCTATGATTTTATTATTTATCAGGGATCAACTACGGAAATAAATCCATTGTATACAACAAATTGCGGCTCTTCAGCAGCTGTAGTTCTGCAACTATCGGAAAGAGTTTCAGAGCCTAATCATGCATTGTTTTTTGATAACCTCTTTAGTTCATATCATCTTTTCCAATTTCTGGATTCTAAGTCAATTTATGCTGCGGGTACACTTAGAATAAATCGATTTTACCGACTGAAACTATTTAGTGACAAAGAAATTAAGAAAAAAGAGAGAGGAAATGCAGCAGAATGTGTTAGTAAGGATGGTGTAGTCGTTACGAAGTGGTATGATAATAAGCCGGTTGTATTGGGAATTGGGATCAAACTTAGTGGATATTGGAGAACAAAATCTTTGCAAAAGATGGGATAAACAAAAAAGACCAGAAGTTATAGGAAGGTATAACAATAGTATGGGAGGCGTAGATAAGCATGACTTTTTTTTAGCATCTATCGTTCTTATGTAAGATCTCGTACGTGGACTATTAGGCTTATTACACATGCCATAGATTTAGCGTTGGTCATTGCTTGGCTAGAATATAAAAGCACAGCGGTAGAATTGGGAATTCCAAAATCAAAAATTCTAGATTTATTAGCATTTCGCCAGTTTGTAGCAGAACATCTGATCTATACCAGGAGACCGCCAAAAAGAGGAAGACCTTCCGAGAATGATATTGCAGAAACACCTAAAAGGCAGAAGTATGAATCGAGACCTGCGAATGATGCAAGGCATGATGGGTACAATCATTTTCCCGAATATGACGGCAATAAAAACAACTCCAGGTGCAAAATGGAAGGTTGTAAGGAAAAAACCCACGTGTACTGCACAAAATGTAAAGTTCATTTGTGTTTCCTGAAAGGAAGAAACTGTTTCCAAAAATTTAAATTTTCATAGTATCTTCAATAATGTTAAATATTGGTTTTCCATAGAAAATATTTGCTTTTAGTTTGTTTTTTTATTACTTTACTAATAAAATTATATTGCAAATTTAGTTTTTGTTTTTTGCTTTAAAGTGGATTTGTCCCTCCAGAAGGACACTCAAAAAACTCAAAAAAAGAGGGGGTAATTTTTTCCCCAATTGATATGTATTACTTAGCCCTAAATAAGTGCACTTTTATTAAAAAAACATTTTTAATCTTTTTTTTAATTTGGATTGCCAGTGAAAGGGTATTATAAAACGAATTAAATAAATGGTAAAAAAAAACTAAAAAATTTTGGGAAAATTAATAAGTACCATAAAGCTAAACAAAAAATAATATGTGAAAAATAAATTGTTCGGAAAGTTAATAAGACTATAATAAAACGAAATAAAGAAAAAAGAAAGGTTAGAGAAACGCAGTTTCCTGCGAAAAAGAAAATAAAAAAAAGGAACAAAAATTAAAAAGTGTTCAAACCGGGACAAAAGTTGAGAAAAAAATAAAAACTCGATTCCTTATAACTCTTTTAGAAGTTTCACTTTAGTTGTGTGCTTATAAAGGTGAGGCACATAATACCTGGAGCTAGGACAGTTAGATTTTAATGGATCTATATATTGACCTAAGATTTTTTGTTTATTAGTTAATTATATGTCTCATAAGTCAAGGTTATTTGATGATAATTCTATTATATATTTACCTACTTAACTATATTTTGCAAAAGTTTTACTAATAGACCTGTTATAATATTTTTGTAGTATGAATTATATGTTATTTCGTTTTCCTGATTAATCTGGAAAATAAATCCGAATTTCAGGTTTTAATAGTGATTGTGTTTCTGGGAGTGGGTTCCGCGCATAGCGCATTCGCACAGTAAGGCCTCCGCCGGGACCAGCTAACGCTGGAATATCGCTCCCAGATAGGTTACACCCATGTTTGATCGGTGGCACTATATTTTTGTGCCCTTCAAGGTATCTAGCATGCGTTCTCTTCAAAGCTCCGACTATCACAAACAAACGAAACATGGCAGCTGATTGCTAATTGTTTGCAGGCACAGACAGAAATAAACCCACTGGAATAACCGGTCCGTTTTAATAATTATTTGATCAATAAAATATAAAATAGCGTATTGGTTATATAGACGGCAATATCATATAAATTAACATAGTTGAAAGAAAAAGATCAATTGGTTGCGATCATGTAATCGAGATGCCATCCTTTTTGTCATGTCATGTAACAGACAAATAAAGTTTTTTGTGATTTGAAAATTTGAAAATATTTTCATTGCACGATGGGAATAAATCTCATTTTGGTTGAAATGACCACACATTTGCGATGTTGTAACATTCTAAAAACGGTAATGCAACATAAAAATGTCAGTTCCGAGAGATGATTTTACTAAATATATACTATTGCATTCTCCCAACTTCGTTTATTAGTCATTTCATGTATAGTCTGCGTCAAGGCATCACTGCAAAATTTAATCGCGTGCAGCGTGCAGTATTATGGCCTTATTACCTTACGTAACTAACTAAATAATATAAATGAATATCGATATTTTAATTTTCAATTTCCAAGGGAAATTCTGTAATAGTTTCTTTAGTAAAACCATTTCCGGGAACAAGGGAGGCACGTAAAGATTACCGCAATATCATTCCCATTTTTGATATCAATATGGTGAAGAAATTGCGGGTATGTTCTTATGAAGCAGGCTCATAATCACATGCTAATGAGAATCTGTATTAAAAATACGGTTTTGGCTTTTAGAAAAAAAACATGCTTAGTAAGAAAATGTTAGAAGATAAGAAAGAGGAAATTGTGAGCAGCAAAGTGGAAAAATAATGAAAAACAATCGTGAGAGGTTGGAACAAATAAAAATACCAACCATATTAATTAGGGATGAAGAAAGAAGCTGCTAAGGCTACAAAGAACTTAAACCAAAGAAAAATAAATTAAGTAAAGTGCATAAATGTAGTCGATTGTGTAAAAAATCAACAATTTGTTCGTTTTTGCTCCGTTTTCGTTCCAAGTTCTAAACTGAATATCATTATCCTGACTAGTATGGTCATTTGTTTATCAGTGCAAAAGTTACAAGAACAGATCAAATAAATATCATGCTTAGTTCTTACATTTTGGGTTCTGTATGTGTTCACAAACAAGTCGTTTGATATTTTTAAGCTGTTAATTAATTAAAATCAAATACTCGCCATTAGCGTGTTGATATAATGTTTGGACGAATCTTAAAATTTTCAAAAACCAAAAATTTACCTTGCTTATCAGCAGCATTTAATTCATTTCCACCCAAGAATAATTTTTTTTCTTTCAAAAAACTAGCTTATGTTTCCCAATTCAGGTTTTGCATACAACATTATTATATGAATATAATTCTTTTGGTAAAAGGAAGCATATCATTGCATTTTTTTGCGAAAAAGCTTAATATCTTCACACCATCAAGAGGTGATGTCAAAACTTAAAGTTGGTCGCCCGGTACTACACTAAAGCTAATTGGCTTGCAGCAAATGTAAAAAATTATCATTTTCAAATGCCGTTGATGCTAAACATCTAGAATTCGATGGACCTACTCCAGTAACTTAGACTTCGTCAGCAATATCGAATCCGTTAAACTTATAGTAAGATGATGTGTCAGGATTTTCAAGGGAATTGCATATGAACGTTTGATATTATAGTTTATTTTGCTAATTATGTTAAAATAAATTTATTACACCAGGCGTCTTAGTATTAAAAACTACACAACACATATGCAATGAACCATCTGCATCCAGGCTTCCATTTCAAATAGGAACCAATTCTACTTACTGTAGTGGTCACTCTTCATATTCTCTTTGACTGAAATGCACATGAACGCAATATTTACAGTTATCCATCGTTTACCGCATACTTCCAAAGTGCTAAATGCGAATTTGCCTCAAGATACCATTCACACATATTCTTCTTTTTTTTTCTTCTTCTTCTTCTGCAGCATCTAGATTCAGACCTAGGCTGTCATCACGTTTATCAACTCACGGAATGTTTCATGATCGGTGGTTACTCAAAATGTACCTTCGATTTCGAGGCCGGTCCATTGTCCAATAATTATGGAGTAATGGTAGACTTGTCGTCCGATCCATCTTCTTCCTTCCACCTTGCCTTGAACTATGAGGAGAAGTAAATGGTATTTTCTTCTCTGTTTATATAACCAAAGTATTTGGCCATCCGTATTTTACTTGTCCGACTAATTGCTTGCCTGTCTTCATCATCTCTTAATACGGCCTCGTCTGAAGTGTGTGTCGTCTAAGGCATTTTGAAAATTCGACGATAACACCACACTTCAAAGGCTTTTAGCTGTGGCTTTCAAGGTCCAAGTTTCACACTACCCTGTTTATTTATTTAGAACCTTATCATTAGAGCTGCGAAAACACTTAAAAATAAAATACTTTCTCATTAAAATGGGTTAAAACTGGAATAAAATTAGTATATGGACCTACTTGATAAACATCCTTAACAGTCTGATTTTGCCACTATAAAATATTATACATTTTATTATATATTATGTATTTAGCATCAAAAGTTTCTTATTTTGTAGTATAATTATCGACTATTTACTTCTTCGGTTAATCAATAATTATATTTTTTTATTCGATTTGTTGATAATAAATCTAGTTGAATTCCCGATAGCATTCATTGGTGTTTAACATAAAATATATAACACGTATTGGCTTTTATAAGAATTTTGTTGCAGTGAGTAGATTTCCTGATTATCCTTTTCTTATGCACATTGTGACTGTCTTTATTTTAGTGTCGACGTGAACAGGACAGATATTAGAAAGGTCGCCGGACTGTCACTGGACACTGCCCGGTAAAATACCGGTAATAGACAAAGCAGAAGAAGACCAATGCAGATTTTGCAATAATCCAACTGAAACCGCAGAACATCTACTCTGCCAATATCCAACCCAACTCTGCAAAAGGTTCAAGTACCTTGAAAGAGTACAGCTATCACCGCAAGAAGTGAGTCAACTACCTCCCAATAAAATAGCTTCGCTTGGAAGAAACTTACGTCTCTTTGACACAATTTAAGTTGTAGAGTCGTGCACAAAATATCTGTATAGGTAGTAGTGCTACTGGCTCGTTTAGGTTTCATCAAACGACTAAAATAAGAATAAATTTGATATTAGCTTACCTATATTAGAATAATTATATTTATTTACAATTCTGTATTTAAGAACTGGTTGCTGGATTAAATCCTACCTGGGTAGGATTCATTCATTTGTACCGAGTTCTGCGGGATCCGCACACCGCTACTGCTTAGTGTGGTGTGTGATCCATTTTTTTGTAATTTCTTATTTTACTACCCTTCTTGGGGATTTTGAGTTGGATCACTGATTTGTGCTTCCGAGTACCGATTTATCGGGATTTGAAAACTATACCAGAGGTAAAATTTTTCTGGATTATTTTTGATTGCCTGCTGGCACATGTTCGCCTTGACTCTAGAGGTTATCTTCTATTATCCTTATCAAGTTTTCTATTAATGCCACTTTAGTTATGAGCATCTGGGGAAGTTTATATTATTTAGGGGTGGTTGACGTATATTTATTTATATTCAAGTTATTTGAACTTTTTTTATTTCTTTTATTTGCTGATATTTATTGAACATTCATTGATAATTTTTGAGTTAATATTTATTTTATACAAAAATATATATAAGGGGTCTTTAATTTCTTCATTTAAATAAGGGCCATAATAGTCTAATTAATATTGGGCTATTACAGGGTTTCAGTTTTGGGCTCAAAGCCTACCCAAGCTGACAGTAGTAGTTAAGTTCTTCCTTGGGTAGGAGTTCATCCTTTCAATGTGGTTTTCTAGTACGTCCAGTTTTAAACTAGATTTTTCTTCCACGAGGATTTTGGTATCATTCTTATTATTATTACTATTATTATTACCACTATTATCATTATTATTATTTTATTATTGTTAACCAAGCTTTAAATTACCTTTCCTATTTTTCAAGGATTGATATTGATATTATCGCTTTTATTATTATTATTGATTCATATTTCATATTTGGGATATATACCTACATATCTATATTAATTTTGCATAAGGTTTTAAACCAAAGTGCTTACTTAGTGTTTGGTCTCCTTAGGTTTAGTGCAAAAACTACCGAGTTTACCATTAGAATTGGTATAAGTACAATCGTCAAATTGAAGCTCGTTTATTAATTACTTTATGGCTCTTTTTTGTCGTCCTTCCCTATTCTTTCTATTTATAAATTTTAAATGTAAAATGGTCATTACAAAAAAAAACACGAAGCTAATAGATTAATCAGTAAATTAAGGTTGTGTTTTATTGCTTAGTGAAACGTACCTAACAACCCAGCACAACAAGAGTTGCCAGTTTAACTGGCAGAACTGGTGGCACTCACGAACTATACGCCTGGAGCCTGGATATCGTAAACATGACTCTCACGGTGTAAGATTCGCTTGAATTAACTTCATTTCTTCATCTTTTTAAAAATATTAGAAAATCGTGCAGCACAATATATTAGGTTTTGACACACCCTTTTTTAAAGAAATAAAAGGTTCAACCAAAACGAAAATAATTTCTTGTACGAAAGGACTAAAAGTAGCACTTTATAACAATATTTGCGCTAATATGTAATTTATGTTCCTTGGGTAAATTCTTACTCTTGTATGGTTCGGATATCAGGATTATTCTTATTTAATCGAATTAGCCTTTACTTGATGGAAATCCATAACTAAGAACCACTTAAATAAGTAAACCACTTAAAGATTCCCACTAACTTTATTTAAACATGACACGTGTTTCGACGGTAACGTCTTTTTCAAATGTAAATCGATACACTAAAATATGCTAAAATTATATAGTTCCGCTGTTGCAGGTAAATTACAAAAAATAATCTTGACCCAGGCGCCTTTTGAATAGCAAAGGAAACAATTTAACAATTTCTAGAAAAGGTTCAATAACGGAGAAAACCCAAAATCAGTTTGTTTGTTAAGTAATATATTCAATTTTTTATATTTATTGATTTCCATAATTTCTAACAGATTTAATTTTTTACCTTTATTTTCAATATGTAAAATATTGAAATCATTATGGAAAATGTGGTTTTCATTAATTAAATGACAAGCATAGTTAGAAGTATCCTTGCCATTAATGAAACAAGACTGGTGTTCCTTGATTCTCTTTTCAAAAGGTCTACCAGTTTGACCAATATATATTTTGGAACACGAACCACAATTTAATTTATAGACACCATTTTTCTTACTTTTAGGTGTAGGGGATTTGTTATTTTTAATGAACTTACTAATTTTATTGTTGGTTTTAAAGGCAATTTTGGCATTCATATTTTTATTTTTTATATACTGTGATATTTTTTGTGTTAACTTTCCTGTGTGTGTTAAAATTTGATAAGTGTTAAGTTCATTATTATTAATTTTTGGGTACACCAATTCTAAAGCTTTTTTGGTATCGTAATTTTTAATTAAATTATCAACAATGTTAGCCTTATAACCATTATTCACAGCAATTTATTTGATTATATTAATCTCTTTATTGTAATTATCTTCAGACAAAGGATTGTTATTTAGTATATGTATAAAACTATTAAATGCTGCCATTTTTTGATTGTACGGATGGTTAGATGAGTTGTGAATAATTATATCCGTATAAGATGGTTTGCAGTAGATGTCAAAGGTATGTTTATTGTTTACATTTGAAATTTTGAGGTCTAAAAAATTAATAGTGTTCCTGTTCCAATTCTACTGTAAATTTAATATTGGGATGTAATGTGTTAATAAATTCTAAGAAATTATCTAATTGTCTTGACGTTCCATTAGAACAAACTAAAATGTCATCCACATATCGATACCAATATAAGCAATATTTGCTAAGATGGTGTTCATGTATTGATTTTTCTAAATTATCCATAAAGATTTCAGCTAAAATAGGACTAAGTGGATTACCCATTATTAAACCTTCGATACAAGTGTAAATCTTATCGTTAAATTCAAAATAATTTTGATCTAAGCATAATGACAAGCAATTTAAAATATCCTGTTTTATTATGTGATTAATATGGTTCTTATCTAACATAATTTTAATTAATTCTTATACTTCAATCGGAGGTACACTAGGAAATAAATTTTTAACATCAAAAGAAATAAGTTTAGAGTTAGATGATAAAGTAACATTTTTAATCTTATTCACTAGGTCATAGCTATTTTTAATCGAATATTTAGATTTGAAATTACAATGTTTACCTAAAATGTGACTTAATTCTTCCGAAAGTTTAACAGCAGGGGCTGTACAATACGAAACTACAGGCCGAATAGGCATATCCTGTTTATGTAATTTGATTAAAGAATATAATTTAGATATTTGTGGGTTCATTAACACAAGGTTAGATTTAACGTAATCCGGAGAAATGCTAACTTCTCTAATAACTTCTTTTACAAGTTTCTGATAGTGTAATGTAGGATCCGAATTAATTTGTATATATTTCTCTGGATTTAAATATTTAAAGTTTTATTAATGTAGTCTAATTTGTTTAAAGCTATTATAGTTTTTCCTTTGTCGGCTCTAGTAAAAATAATGTCGGGGTCCACAGATTTCATATTTATTGATTTAATTACTTTGGAATCATAATTGTAATATCTTTGTTTATATGATATTATGGTATTAGCTAATAAATATTTATCTAAATTATATAAATGTAAATTATAAGAAATTAATTCACGTTCTACCCCTAGTTGGTACTTAATATTAATATTATTGTTACTTAAGTTATGGTTAAATCCTTCATTTAGGATATTAATTTCAGATGTATTAAAACTAACCTTAGTAAAATTAACAAATCTATTAAAAAATTGATGATCTGAATAAACTTTAGAATTATTGATATCATTGTTTGTTTCTTTAAATTTAAATTTTAATCTACGTAACTTATCGCTTTGAATTATGAATTTTTTGTTCATATTATCACCAATAAGAACCCTAATTTTGTTGCCTAATAAGTCAAATTCCAAATTACTTAGTCTTCTTGCGAGTTCCATATGTATTACCTTCAAATAAATGTTTAAAATATCCTTCTTGTTGTACTGAGTCTTCCTGTCTTGGATAAGCCATTTTTTCAATCCATATTGTTGTGCAATTTTTGCTGATGTGCTATTGTTGTTGGTTTTCAGTTTCATGTAATTGGGAAACACTTTAAATTTTACACACTTGTTTAAGAACCAAATATTTTGCGAACACTTTAGCATAATTTTAAAGTATTGACCGTCTAAAAAACTCGTTTGAGCTTCTAATAAGTATTTAATCGAATTAGCCTTTACTTGATGGAGATCCATAACTAAGAACCACTTAAATAAGTAAACCACTTAAAGATTTCCACTAACTTTTTTAAACATGACACGTGTTTCCACGGTAATGTCTTTTTCAAATGTGAATCGATACCCTAAAATATGCTAAAATTATATAGTTCCGCTGTCGCAGGTAAATTACAAAAATAATCTTGACCCAGGCGCCTTATGAATAGCGAAGGAAACAATTTAACAATTGCTAGGAAAGGTTCAATAACGGAGAAAACCAAAATCAGTTTGTTGGCTAAGTAATATATTCAATTTTTTATATTTATTGATTTTAGTCCTATTTTAGCTGAAATCTTTATGGATAATTTAGAAAAATCAATACATGAACACCATCTTAGCAAATATTGCTTATATTGGTATCGATATGTGGATGACATTTTAGTTTGTTTTAATGGGACGTCAAGACAATTAGATATTTTCTAAGAATTTATTAACACATTACATCCCAATATTAAATTTACAGTAGAATTGGAACAGGAACACTCTATTAATTTTTTAGATCTCAAAATTTCAAATATAAACAATAAACATACCTTTGACATCTATCGCAAACCATCTTATAGGGATATAATTATTCACAACTCATCTAACGATCCGTACAAAAAATGGCAGCATTTATACATAGACTAAATAACATTCCTTTGTTTGAAGTTAATTACAATAAAGAGATTAATATAATCAAACAAATTGCTGTGGATAAAAGTTATAAGGCTAACATTGTTGATAATTTAATTACAAATTACGATACCAAAAAAGCTTTAGAATTGGTGTACCCAAAAATTAATAATAATGAACTTAACAATTATCAAATTTTAACACACACAGAAAAGTTAACACAAAAAATAACACAGTATATAAAAAATAAAAATATGAATGCCAAAATTGCCTTTAAAACCAACAATAAAATTAGTAAGTTCAATAAAAATATCAAATCCCCTACACCTAAAAGTAAGAAAAATGGTGTCTATAAATTAAATTGTGGTTCGTGTTCCAAAGTATATATTGGTCAAACTGGTATACCTTTTGAAAAGAGAATTAAAGAACACCAGTCTTGTTTCATTAATGGCAAGGATACTTCTAACTATGCTTGTCATTTAATTAATGAAAACCACATTTTCAATAATGATTTCAATATTTTACATATTGAAAATAAAGGTAAAAAATTAAATCTGTTAGAAATTATGGAAATCAATAAATATAAAAAATTGAATATGTTACTTAACGAACAAACTGATTTTGAGTTTTCTCCGTTATTGAACCTCTCCTAGAAATTGTTAAATTCTTTCCTTTGCTATTCATAAGGCGCCTGGGTCAAGATTATGTTTTGTAATTTACCTGCAACAGCGGAACTATATAATTTTAGCATATTTTAGTACATCGATTTACATTTGATGGCGGCTCAAGAACGTCAAATAAGCGATTCGTCTGAACAAAAATCAGTTTTTAAGTGCTGTAAGAAAAAAACTTCGGTAGTAGTGTGCGTAAACTGCAAAAGTATTTTCCATAATTCCTGTGCAAATAGGGACTGGGCAGGAAAGTTAAAAATTATCAACGATAGCAGTGTTGTGTGTTGTGAGGTCGACTTGGAGGTTGGAAACGATAACCTCGCAAGTTTGGAAATTACATATCTTAAGAAGCTGCTGAGCGAACTAGAACAGAAAAACCTACTTCTGGAGGAAAATTGCCAACTTTGGAAGGAAAGGTATGAAACCCTAAAGCCAAATATCCCCAACATTCCAAGCCAAATTCCTGAGATTCCACCAATCTCCGGGCTGATAGCCGTGGCAACGGAAACCAAGGAAGAGCGCAAGGCAGAAAACAGCGTAATAAATCGAGCAATAGATGGTGAGAAGCGAAACTACGACAAAACTGCGGTTTTTAATGGTGAAATCCAAAATGACAAATCTAAAAGCTGGGGCAACGCCACTCGAACTGATAAAAATAAGAAGCATGGACAACATAACCTCAATCCAAATCCGCAAATGTCAACATTGCCAGACAATCATGACATCCCAAACAAGAGTCTAGAAGCTGAAAATCTAGAAAAAACGAAAAATGAGGAATGGAAAACGGTAATCTCACGTAAAAGGAGAAAACCTAATTTCGATAAAAGTTTGAGACCCGCCCCAGTTATGGGAACAAAGGATAACAGTGATTTGAAGGCTGCAAATATCACAAAGTATACATGGTTCTTTGTGTCGGGACTGGATAAGTCGACGACTACCAAATCCAACAATATTTAAAAAACAATGGGATCGAAGATTGTTCCTGCGAGTTACTAAGGACGAAACATAGAAACCACAGTTCCTTCAGGGTTGGCGTGCCGGATGTAGAGCAAAAAACAATAATGGATGCAAATCTATGGCCCAAAGCTATTTATGTGAACAAATTTTTAAACTTAAAGAGGATAGCGCCTCAGAAGGGGCTAAAATAGAGGATACTCTACAAACTAGAACGGCGGTGAACCATGAGGTTTCCCCTAAGAGTAATGGATCTGTGTACGGGGTACCAAGCAGGAGCAGAATATCTGTGTTACATGCAAATATGCAGAGTGTTCGTAATACATTGTCTGAAATTGAGATAGTCCTCAGGGATAAAGTATTTAATTGTTTTTGTGTAAATGAGCACTGGCTAAACTCAGATGAATTTTCAGTGATAGCACTGGAAGGATACAGGGCTGCTTCTGGCTTTTGCAGGTCTGTGAGGGGTCATGGGGGTGTGGCTGTCTAATTACTTAATATTTGCAGGTTCTCAGAGGAGTTGAACTGCGAAGCAGCGGGTGTATTTTTAAAGCATTCTGCGACCCAGCTCATTACTATTTACAGGTCCCCCACTGGAGACTTTGACAGGTTTTTGGAAATTTTGGCAACTATTCTTGATTGTATGAATCTATCACTAAATACAATTATAACAGGTGATTTCAATGTTCATTTTTCCACACAAGATAGTAAGGCGGTGGAGCTGTGCAACTTCTTCGAGGCATATGGGATGCATGGCACTGTGGGTTTTCCCACCAGAGGCGGTGTGTGTCTGGACAATGTGTTCACTAATATCGCTCAAAATTGTTCTGGTTCTGAACCATTCAATTTACACCATTTATCAGATCATGATGGTATTGTTTTCAGGTTTGACACTGTATGTTCACATAAACAGTCCAAAATTAGAATAAATTATAGACCCGTGACAGCTGGGGGGTTGTTTCGGATGTACAGCACAATTGAGGGGGTCAACTGGGATTTTATTAACAACCTTGAGGTAGCTGTTGAAGAAAGGTTTCGCCGTTTTCTGGATGTTATTGCTGGCGCTGCGGAGTGTTGTTTTCCACCTAAGTCGAAGTTGGTGGCCAGAGGGAGGAGGAGCGTTACAGTGAACTGGTTTAATGGCAGGCTTCGTGATATGAGAGACAGGCTTCACAGTCTCGTCTCTGTTAACAGGAGGAATCCTATCTTAGTAACAAAGGAGGAGATCAATATTTATAAAAAGTCATACAGAGCTGAAATATGCAATGCAAGAAAATCAGCATATGATGCATATATAGTTAACTCTGCCAATCCGCGGATTGCTATGTGGGACATATTGAAGACCTTCACGGCCTCATCAACTTCCCAACTCTCTGAGATATTGAATGCTCATACGTTTAATAACTTTTTTATAAATATCGCTGATGAGGTTTACCAGCCACAGACAAAACCTTTCAAGACTTTCTGCCTAACTCATTTAATAATGCTTTGTTTTCCTTTAAAACAACAACCTTTAGTTAAGTAAGGGACAAGTTTTTAGGCTTAAAAAATAGTGCAAGTAAAGACTGTTATGATCTCAACACAAGGATTATCAAGACACTGAGGGAGCTTCTGATCTTGCCGTTAACCAGACTAATTAATTTTTGTCTTAATGATGGGATTTTTCCCTCAGCCCTTAAGAGTGCTAAGGTGGTCCCAATCTTCAAAGGCAAGGGGTCTCCTGATGATGTTACCAATTATCGCCCAATATCATTATTGCCAATTTTTTCTAAAATCTTTGAATCCATCTTAAAAGATCAACTAAATGACTTTTTTGAGGGAAATAACTTATTTTTCCAGGGTCAATTTGGGTTTCGCAATAAAAAATCCACCACACTGGCGATTAACAATCTTACCGATTACATAACGGAATGTATGGAGGAGGGTTTAGATACCTATGCATCCTTTTATGACCTCACAAAGGCATTTGACTGTGTGTCGCATGACATTCTGCTGCGGAAGCTTCTGTATTATAACCTTGACATCAAAAGCATATCTCAGCGCACTCAGTATGTTTCCTACAACCACAGTCTATCTCATGAAGGGCCAGTTGAGTGTGGTGTATCACAGGGGTCGGTATTGGGTCCATTATTGTTTCTAATCTATATAAATGACCTGTCAAATGTTCAAAACAATTCAAAGTTAATACTATTCGCAGATGATACAACCGACATAATAAAGTATCACCCAACTGACCCCGTGGTCGATATTGTTGGCGCCACGCAGTCCAATATACTGGACTGGTTTCTGGCAAATCGCTTGAGTCTCAATGCATCAAAGACTCAGAACCTAAACTTCACACTAAGGCTAAACAATCCTGATATTCCCTGTGATCCTCACGTGAGGTTCCTTGGTGTGTTCCTTGATTCGAGACTAACCTGGGAGGAGCATGTGTTGAGGCTCTGTGGTAAATTATCGCGCGTGACTCACTTGATTAGGGTGCTTTCACGTTGCGTGTCTGTGTCAACGCTAATTACGGCCTATCATGGGTATTTTGCCTCCAATATGTCGTACGCTGTTCTTACCTGGGGTCACAGCGCCCACGTAACTAAAGTTTTTAAACTGCAACGCAGGTGCGTGCGTATTATTGCAGGATTGGGATGGCGAGACTGTTGTCGACAGAGCTTTCTGGACCTTCGAATACTTACCTTTCCATCACTGTATATTCTTAATTGCCTAATGCACATCAAGGCCAACATTACTACTTTTTCCGCTCATAGTGACATCCATGACTATGCTACCCGAAATGCGGGTGACATACTCCCTGGGTTTCACAGGCTCTCAAGGACCAGGAGGGGCACTGACTTCTACTGTGTAAAATTTTATAATGTGCTTCCAGTACACATAAGGGAAATGGGAGAGAGTCAGTTTGTAGATAGAGTGAAACGTTATTTGTTGTTAAAGGCGTTCTATTCATTTGATGACTATCTTAATAACAGTTTTAATGACTTGATGTAATATTTTGTATTGTGTTTGTATTCTGTTTTATAATGGTTTTCTTTACGTATGAATTTTAAAATGTATTTTGAGTGTAATTTGTAAGTATATTTAATTTTAAAATGTATTTATATGTGAAGTTTCTAGCCGTGACTGTCTACATTGTAAACTTTCATGTTTTTATATTTTTATTGACAAGTAAAAGCACTTTGTGTAATATTATGAATAAAATTCTGATTCTGATTCTGATTCTGATTTGAAAAAGACGTTACCGTCGAAACACGTGTCATGTTTAAAGAAAGTTAGTGGAAATCTTTAACTGGTTTACTTATTTAAGTGGTTCTTGATTATTCTTATATCAAAAAGCACAGAAATAACTACTGATGGCTGTTGGTAAAAGACTGTTAATTAATGAGTACTAAAATTACTTGCTTATAGTTATTAACAGTACATCTTGAATTTCCGACTTTCGAGAAATCAGTTTAAGTAAATATGTATCGTTTTACAACACACAAATCATGTATTATGTATTTGAATCGAATTAATACTTCAAACTGAGGCTAAGAAAAATAGTCATAGAAACTCAGTGCAACGAGAACTGTACTTGATGTAACGATCCTATTTACTCTCGTAATCACTTTTCACAGCTCTTATTTTCGCTTCAAGTCAGTGATGAAATACCACGATTTAGAATCTCCGTTTCCAACCATGAAACAATATTTCAGTTGTTTAATCCACAGTGTTATTTACTTTGTTCGTACACAAGAATTGCCATTTTTTTCTTTGGATATGCAGTAGGAGATCGTTTTCAAATTGTTTGCTAATGTTTGGCTTTAGGAGTTACGTTTTAGATTATATTGTGTTTAAAAAAAATAAGAAACCGATTGAGCACCTTAAATTATACTTTGTAACATACTATTAAAAACATTATGCAGGTTATATAATGCGAATCTATTGGCACAATGATACAGATTCGTAAGCTGACAATACGACGTTTAGGAATTCACTGTATGATCTATATTTTACCAACAAATAAACTACGAGTAAAACTATACTAAGCAAATTGTCAAAAGATAAGGTCGGGTAAAAATAGAAAACTACTAGTTATTAATTTTGAGACTGATCAAGCTGAACGGGATACTAGGCGTACCTACTGCTCTATCTAATTTTATTGATATTTCAATCTTAAACCAACACAACTCAATACTAAATTCAAATGGTAGGCTACCATGTTCTGTCGCTCAAGATGATTTTTCTTTATTAAAAGCGGATGAACATCATACCGGTTGCTTTATAATTTTAACTTCAATTTAATAAATTTTAGTGCAGAAAAATGGACGCTAGAGATTTAATTTTAGAAAAGCAAATTTTCCAATGTTATACAATGTAATACTTAATGCTGATTTTTCATCAATGTACAATGCAATTTCAGTCAATCAAACTTGCCAAATATTTTACTTCATTTTGAATATTATTTTTTTTGATCAGTGTTTCATTTAAAATTGACAGAAAAAAGATATCGTCGATGATCGGATATTATTGCATTAATCAGAAAAAAAGAAGCAGCTTTTAGGAATTAAAAAATATATGGTACAAATTATGATTACAATAATGTTAAAGCCTATTGAACTGACCTAAAATACCAAATGAAACATACATTATGAAAGACTTATTCAAAATATCGAAAATAACATTCATAATGACAGTTCACAGTTTTGGTCATTTATATAGACGAAGAAGGGTAATTCGCGGTTACCTGTCACAATAAAAGGCGAGAATGTAGAAATTTCAATGCCCAAAACTACCGTGGAAGCATTTTCAGCAATTTTTCAAAGTGTTTATGTGGAACTTAGTAACTCCGTCGATTCTCTAGGAAGATGTTTTATTCAAATAAGTTTGTTGGTGGAGTCAAAAAATAAATTGACTGCACGTGTTGAGGTTTTTTAGTAAAGGATTGCATCCATAGTATTTCCAAGCAACTTCTTTTCATATTTAACAAATCTACTGAAACTGGTACCGTCAGAGTGACACCTGTTTTTAAGAAATGTGATCCAACAGAACTACGTAATTACAGGCCTATTTCAATTTTGTTCAAGCTTTTTGAGTCATGCATTTTTCACCAAATTTATTCACAAATTAAAGGCTTTATATAAACGCAACAGCATGGGTTTATGCAGAAAAAAATCTTGTGACACGAACTTAAAATATCTGCACTACGATGGATCAGTTTGGTCAGCTTGGCGTAGCATAAATGAACTTTCAGAAAACGTTTGATCGAATAGATCACAACACACTTCTTTTCAAAATTGATATCATTTGTTTTTCGGATGAACTGGTTGCTCTCGTTCAGTTATATTTAACTAGAAGGCATCAATTTGTTGAAATTCCGTTCCGTTCCGTTCTCAGAGTTACGAGGTTTCTTCAGTTTTTAATTTAGGTCCCTTCTTCTTTTTGATATTTATTGATGAACTTATTAATTGCCCTAGACACCAATTTGCTGACGACGTAAAGATCTTTAAAAATATCTACTATCCACAATTGTATAGAATTGCAAGATCAGATAAATAATTGTTCTAATTAAATAACTCAAAATGCTGGTCCAGAGGAATACCAGCCATCGTGATAAAGAACTGCGCCAACGACCTAACAGCTATTTTCCAAACTTTTTCTCTTGATTACCGAAAGGGAATTTACCCATCCTCTTGATGAAATGTTGCTCGATTGCAACCTGTGCCAAAAAAAGCAAGAAGACATGCCCTCAAACTATCGCCGCCCAATCGCCTTGCTTCCGATTATCCCCAAAGTCATAGAACATGTACCATATTGGGATTTGGAACCTTCGGCGAAATGTACTAAAACAGAGTTTTATCCACAATACCGGAACGGAATTTATGCACTCGACGCACGTTTCGCTAACCATGTTAGCATCATCAGAAGATGATTAAAACTCAATCACTTAATCGTCTCCTGATGATGCTAGCATAGTTCGTGAAACGCGTGTCGAGTGCATATGTTCTGCTTCGGTTCGGTATTTTGGATAAAACTCTGTTTTAATGGAACATGTAGTCAATCAGTAGCTACTCAAGTACCTCGAGACCAAGAAAATAAATTAGCTATAACCAATACGGCCCAAAGAAAGATCGACTGGAGTCACTTATATATGGAGTGAAGCAAGTGGGAACTACGGAGAATCTCGAGCGATTGCGTTGAATATCTCGAAGGCATTCGACAGAGCTTGGCATGACGGATTGCTCAACAAACTGCCGTCTTTCGAACTGCTAGGGTTTCTCTGTAGCTGTCTTACTAGTTTCCATAAAAACCAACCTCTGCACGTTGCAGTTTATGACCATAACTCAGACACATTTACATAAATGCGGGCATACCTCAGGGCGCAATACTTTCATCAACTCCGTTCCTCATCTATATTAATGACCTGCTGACGGAAACCAATCTTCCTGTTTACAGTTTTGCAGATGACAGAATTTTTGTCTCTCAATTTAGATCTAGAAAATCTTTACCAGCGACTGAGACTTGTCACCGCAACCAGGAGCAGATTGTAGCAATTAATTAAGATCTGGTGAATTTCGAGCTTGTCGTGACAGGAACTTGGTGCAGTTCAAGCAGCCAGGTTTATCAAGAAAACCCAAACGGCGGGCCCTGACATCCCTATGGCAGGATCGACCATTCATTCATCCTCGTCAAATGGACTACTGGGTGTCTCTGTCAACAGCCACGTTGTTGACATCGCAAAATCATCCTCGCAGACGATTGGTATGTTATTTCGCAACAACAAACTCTATATGCCGCAGCAGCATCTCTTGCTCTACAAAGCGCTAATAAGAACGTGCTTAAAATATTGCTCACACATCTGGGGTGCTACACCCAAGCATACCCTAAAGCTTCTAGACTCCATTCAGGAGAAAGCAATAGCCAGTGACCTGGAGTTGAACCGAGATCTGGATAGTCTAGAACATCGCAAACATAGACCCGCCTTATCTTGACCCCATCAGCAGCGTCTGTCAGGCAGTCACGACAGACGGCAAGAGCGCAACGGTTCGTCGTACAACTAGAAAAACCTAGAACATCGCTTTACAAGGACTACCTACGTTGTCCTACCTGCCTAGCTGTGGAACTTACTCCCAGGACATCTGTTTCCCTCTAATTACTACCTACAGCTGTTCGAAAACCATTTTGACCACGTTTTCAAATCTAACGATTTAGTTTTGTACAATATTTGCATTCCACGCCACTGCTGGCATTCCAAAGAGAAATTAAAATTTATGGCGATACTATTAGCGCCATCTCTTGTTTACAACGTTTATCCACTGCTTCAATCAGTCTGGAAAGCTAAAAGTCGCACGGCCTCTAAACTCATCTGACCAATCACAGCGCTTTCTACAAAAGGCCGCTGTATCCCGGGCGTTTTAAGATCCTTTACAGGCGTAGCCGACTATATCAAAATCGGCCTCTTCTATTGGTCGATCCGCATGGCCCTCCGCTCGCTTCGCTCGCTACGGGGGCTCAAGATAAGGAAACTAACCAAACCCAATCTAACCCAAGACATACCCAAAATCAAGAAAAAAAGCTGTTTAGAAACATAATCTTTAAAAAATAATAAAAAAAAGCAACGGGGTTCGAACCCGTGTTTTCAAGGTGAGACCTAACGATCTATACCTCTACACCACGAGAGCTCTTGCGAGAAATTGATTGCATCACGAAGACATATTTTAATACGAGATGGATCGACCAATAGGAGAGGCCGATTTTGATATAGTCGGCTACGCCTGTAAAGGATCTTTAAATGCGTATCCCGGCGATATTCGTAGCGCCATCTGTTGTAACAACGTTTATTCATTTGCCCGACAGCATTTTTCCGTTTCCTACGTGGTGACCGTACATGGAGCGCTAATTAAATAGGATTTGTTAAGCTATATCCGGTATGGCGATTCCTATTAGGCTAGCGCACATATTAGGCAAACTAAATATCTGAGATCATTGTGCAATTATGAAAACTGCGTGACTTTTGACACTGGGTTGGTTTGTACTAATTAATGAAACGCCTTGCAGAGTTAATAACTTTTATTAAATTAATAAGATAATGACCTTTACATTTTATAATAGGCTAATGATTATTTTAATGACTTTTGGCATTCGGTTCATTTGCCAAAATAGTCTAAATGAGAGATCTTTTTCTCTTTGTTACTTTTTTACATAATTTTTCAGCATTAGATGGTCTGCCTGCTTGTATCGCTCTAGAGCCTGCATGTAGCCCGCTCTCTGCACAACGTGCAATTGAAGTTGGTTGTATTTTGATTCGGCGTCCTTGTTTTTTTGTTTGCCACAGCGGAACAAATATCATAAAATCACATTCACGCTTCGCGCAATTCTTTCTTCACGCAGTGCGTAGTAGCTTAACACTTTCGCTGCTGACAGTTCCAGCTGTGGTATTACCTGTGTGCTAAACTTTTTTTTTCTCATTTTGCTTGTATAAACTCTCTATATGCATAAATATACTATTTTACCTAATATATACTGGGTGTTAGAGAATTTTGAACACCTGACACGGATCCGTGTCATGCGCATATAGCAACAATTTTTGTGTCATATGCTGACCGACTTGGATTCGTGTCGGGAGTTTTTTTTTATTTGGAAACGTATAAAACGAATAAAAACTAAATTAACATAAATTTTAACATTTATTATACAGAGCATATCAAAATACGTAAAAACATACTAAATTTGGCAAATATACATATCATGTTAAAACGTAAAATAGTCATTCTGGAATGCTGCGATAATTTAAACGATTAAATATGGGCACCCTTTTAACTCTTCATTAGTCAATTTCTTCGAATTTTTGCAAGTAAATATCGTTATTTTAGGTTCCTAAGGTCTTGCCATATTATCCGCCATTTTGTCTTAAAATCAGCAGCAACAAAAACCTGACCCGAAAACGGCACGTAAAACAAGAATTCCCTATGCCTTAGCTATATGCTTTCAACCGTACGTTTACCTCCACCTGCTGCTCGTGGCGTACTTAGAGCTTAATTTTTATATTACGCGCGACACGGATCCGTGTCGCGCGCACATAGCAACATGTACGTGGTGACACGGATCCGTGTCATCAGCAGTCAAAGTGTTAAACGAGATGAAACTAACCGAAACTATCCAAAGCTAACCCAAACTAACCACAACTAACCTAAATTAACCAAGGCCAACCCAAACTAACTAAAGCTAACCCAAACTAACCAAAGCAAACCCAAGCTAACCGAAATTGTTTCGCCTAGGCTTGCGTGAAGAAAGACGAAACTAACCGAAACTAACCAGAGCTAACCCAAACTAACTAAAGCTAACCCAAACTAACTAAAGGAAACCCAAGCTAACCGAAATTGTTTCGCCTAGGCTTGCGTGAAGTAAGGCTTGCGCTTCGCACAATCCTTTCTTCACGCAATTGCGTCGTAGCTTAAACGAGACGAAACTAGCCGTAACTAAATAAAGCTAACCCAAAATAATTAAAGCTAACTCAAACTAACCAAAGCAAACCCATACCAACCAAAGCTAACCCATATTAACCGATTTTTTTTTTCGCTTAGGCTTGCGTGAAGAGCCTTTCTTCACGCAAGTGCGTAGTGGCTTAAGCGAGACGAAACTAACACAGACTAACGCAAACTAACCAAAGCTAACCTAAACTAACCAAAGCTAACCCAAAATAACTCAAAAAATGGGGAAGTGACTTATTTCCGCAAGAAGTTTTTTGGGGTACTATGTTTAGAAAAATATTTGGAGAGGTTGCTCTACTAAATAAACAAATATTTCTTACATAACTGATTTCAGCTAAGCGAAAGTTGATCCAAAAATTTAATTTATTGAAAACACATACCTCCAAGTTTCGTACAAATGCCAAGTGGAACGATCAATAGCATTAATGTGACCATTAGCCAGTACCTCACATACTTCGTCTAAAGGTGTAGTTGCAACCAGCGAAGATATGTGAAATGATTTTGCTTTGTTATCCCACAGTCCGTCTTCAAAATACTTGTAAAACATAATGAAAACAATTTTTTTATAATAATTGGTACCTACCTCAATTACTGTATTCAAGTTTTCTTTCAAAAGAAGGTTTCGGTATTTAGTAAATCTATTTGTTTTTCACTTTGTATATAATCTTTGCAGGACAATCTTTGTTTCGCTGACCTGTGCTTTCGTTTTTGCGGTTTTTATTATTTTTGCTATGATGACAAAGAAAATCTTTTCTATAATGAAGCGTCTGCAAATTTACATAATTTTGTAAAACAATCCATTACGTTTTTGTAGCAGCAAAAAATAGTATATTATTTTATATGGAGGAAAAGTGACACTTTTCATGGCGCGCTCGTGTTTAACAGCCGAACGGAGTGAGGCTGGTAATAGAGAGCAAGCCATGAAAAGTAACTTTTCCTCCAAATAAAATATGCTGTTTTTTCTTCAAATGTCGACAAATTAATGCAAAAACATCTCTTTTTAATAGTAAAAATATCTAATTATTATTAAAGATAAGTGGGTTCGCAAGGCGGCTTAGACCGGTCTCTGTGAATAGGCACAGGTTGTTGCTATAGTAATGTAACATAAAGCTGTCAGTGGACACTGTCAACAATAATTATTTTTCTAAGATGGCGTCTCCGATTGCGTTTTAATTCCGTATTGATAAGCAGTTATTGAGTAAGTTCGATTAAATAATAACCAATTTGTTCCTAAATTAGTGATTTTTAGAAATGCAGTCACAAATTGAGTGATAAATACAAATTGTAGTTTAATAAATCTTGAGTTGTTGACGCTTATATTTGGTTGTCTGTTTGTATTGTATCTATGTTGCTATGACAACACTTTTACCTCCGCCGGCGGAAAAGTGAAAAGTAAAGCTCCGGCGGAGGAAAAACGAAACTTCACGGCCGCGTACACAGTCGAGTAATGACGGATTTACTGACGTTTGAAGAAAAACTCGTTTATCCACTACCTACACTGTTCATCGTAGTCTGGAGAATTTACTTTGGTACGCAAAACTATTTCGTATTCATTCTCCTTCTTACTCACACAACCCAAACTAACCCAAACTTTTTAATTACCTCATCCATTACGCGAAAGTCAACAGAAATAATAATACGAGAAATAACGAGACACAACGAGAAATATTACGAAATTTTTGCACCAATAATTATTAACGTCAAAATTGATGGATATGTCAACGGATAGTGTCAGTGCGCGCTTAATAGGGAACGCGACGTCAGATATAGCTTAACAAATGCTATATGATTAGCGCTCCATGTAACGGTAACCACATAGGAAACGGAAAAATGCTGCCCGACACCCCGCCAAATAAGCAGTCCTGCATGTAGACGCATAATTCGTGCAAAACAATCACCTCAATATATTTCAAACTGCAAGGCCGTATCAGCTACACTATGCAATAACACATTCAGGCATTCGGCCAATCACTGTCTCTTAACGGAGGTAATGAAGTTAGCTCCTAAATTTCAGATCTTTAACAATCGAATTTTATAAAAACAAGTTAACGTATTTCGACCAGATTTGTGTTAAAATTCATAATGACATGACGTCAAGCCGCCATGTCGGGCCAGTTTTCACGTTTTGAGACCTCATAATCTATCTAGTTCTTTACTCAAGTGGCATAGTGGTCTCCTGCCATAGTCATCTTAAGCCTACAAAGAGGTATTTATCGGCACCCTGACTGTCATTAATCTCACAAGTATGACGCTATACCATCGTTGTGCTGGCGTCTCCAATGATCTTGCCCATGGGATTTCTACAATCGAGCCTTATCTCGTATCTCAAATAAGTAAACACACACGTTTACATTCACATTGTCTCAGACGCTGTACCAGCGGTGTATAGTCGTCCTCAATGGTCTTGCCCATGGGAATTCTACAATCGAGCCTTGTCTCGTATCTCAAGGAAGTAAACACACACGTTCGCATTCACATTCTATCAGACGCTATACCATCGCTGGTCAATCGTCCCCAATAATCTTGCCCATGATGGGATTTCTACAATCGAGTCCTATCTCGAACCACAAATAATCGAAACTTGTCTCGCAACGCAAGCAAGTAAACATACACGTTTACAATCACATTCAATGGTTAACGCGGTACCATCATTGTGCTAGCGTTCCCATTTGGTCTTGTTCATGGGTTTCAACATTCTCTATCAGAGTATAACACTGGGTTGCTATCTATACTTTGCCTTATTCTAACATACGGATTACTCTGCACTATTCTGCATACATTCTCTGGCCTTATTCTTATATAAGGACTAAACGGCACTTGACTGCCAGTATTCTCAAATCTCAATAAACCATTTGAGTCATAACTATGCGACCTGCATAGCGTGTTCTTACAGTCATTTTTGCGTGTATAAAATCTGCACTCACAAAGGCATCCAAGTCATGCTATTATGCAACAACTGCATACCAGATTCAAACCACTACATTCAAGTCATTCATATTTGCAAGAAATTAAACTATATTGTACATAGAAGCTACAACAAAGACTTAGTAAGTGTTTAATATGACTTTTCTTGTGCTGGAAGATAAACTGCTGAACGAGTTGAACGTTTCTCGTCAATGGTGAACATAGTATACATAGTAGCTTATAGGTGGACTTTAAGGTAATAATAGTTATCCTGTTATTATTGCTTGTATATTATTGTATTTCATATCAGAGTTAGATCAGCTAACCGAGCTGATACGTAGCTGTTCCGCAGGAACTCTAAAGAGACATTTAACTGTACATAGCTTCAAGCTTATATTTATACTCATATACTAGTTTAGTATTACAACTGTTTACGCAATGCTTTAGTTTTTAAGAGTTTTATTTACGTCATATTCTTCAAGGTCAAAACCTGCCCCACTAATGGTGGCTTCCCACGGCCCGTGGTATCACGGGCCGGACCGCGCCAGCTCGGGCCAACACGCCGTGGGAAGGGTGCCGTCCGAGGTCGCCCGGAAAGATCCGTGGTGGCGCGTCCGATCCGCCGCAAGTCGGTAACTTCAAAGGCGCGGCCTGGCCTGATCTGTCGCGACCTGTCGATGTCTGTTGTTATCTGTGATTAGGGTTGATTTTTGGGGCCATTTTCCATTTTAATACGTTCTGCCAAGACCTATAGCTGGACGCCAAATGTCCCGATTTTCAATCAAGAATCAAATTTGCCGCAAAACAAAACGCCCATCGAAAAATGAAATTTAATTTTTAGTTCCAGCACAAATTTAAAAAATATTCTAATGATATTTCAATTTATCGCGTCCAATGTCCATTCCAGCATTCAACGCGGCCACTGAACGCATTTTTTCGCTTTGCGAAAATGCATGGACAGACTCTAGAAACAGGCTTACAGTTGAACATATTAAAAGTCACAAATAAAAGTTAATTTTACCCAGACCTGTAGAGAATTTTACAAGCACGCGCTTAGAATATACCATGCTAACTTCGGCAAAAAGCCATAAAATACTATTTAAAAAAAAACCAATGGATTATATTTTTTAGTTCTAACACAACAAAATGTTATTTTTTACATTACATAGGAATACATTTCCTTTGTAACATGTACTAGCATCTACAGCTCACTACAAAACAAGGTCACGAATCGGCCCGAACGAGTTTCGAAGTCAATCTTAACTTCACGCATGGCACTCTGCTCGCTTCGCTCGCTCCAGGGCTCAATGAACCAAAACTAACCCAAATTTAGAAAAAAAAAAACAAATATAACCTTAATATATTTTTCTAAAAAACCACTGACGGGAATCGAACGCAGGAGGCCATAATCGGAAACCCAGAACCGTATAGACCACGAAACCGCTTAGAGCCTTTCAGCTAGACCGTATAGACAAGGGTAAAAAGTAACGAAACTCGTTCGGGCCGACTCGTGATCTTGTTTTGTAGTGAGCTGTAGATTGCTATTGTAATATGTTATCTAGCATTAGGAGTACTAAGAAGCCGCCTTTTAGTTGTTTCTTAATGTTATGATTGTTATGTTTTCATGTTACATATTATGTATGTAGGTATCTATAAGTACATACTAGGTATATTCTATTCTATATTTGGTTATTTTAAACCTACTGTCAACCAGTCAACCTATCGAAAAGTAAAATGCCGAGTTTCACACGACATTTTTAAACGGAACCCTATCTTCAAACTCTTGAAGAACAGGCTCATACAGGCCATGGGAAGACCTCACGCGCGGCCAAGCCCGATCCGTGCTTACCTGTGCTTGTCCGCCGCGCGGGTCTGGCCTGTTCTAAGACAGGCCGTGGGAAGCCACTTTATTATTGTTAATATCGTAGCTCTGACTACGTACAATAATTTAATGTTTATATTTTATTAATTTATGAGCTTCTAGTTATTGTCAGGTCAAATAACTTTAGATCTGTTATTGGTAAGGGAGAGGATGGATATTTATAACATTAGGTAAATGATATATTAGTGATGGCCCAAATCTGAATAAGTGACAAACTAAGAATAGAAAAAGAAAGAAGGGATTTCCGAGGATCGATCACAGAAAGGTGAATAAGAAGCTGAGATAAAAAATATCCTAAACTGTCAAGAACTTAGCTATAGAGGCTAGTGAAGGGACTATTCGAACGAATACAAATAATCGAACTATTCGATTCTGGCTTACATTCTAATGCATTCGATTCTCAATGAAGAATTCGAATACCAGAAATATTCGAATGCGCTAACAACGAGTTAATCATCCCTCGAATGCTGCGAAATGAAATATGAATCGGCACAATTCGCGTCAAATGCGATTATAATATAACTTGTTCGATCATGCTGGTCTGCAGTTAAGCAACAAATAATAGCGGGCTTTGTTTTGTATTATGGTGAACAAAAATCGAAAACACTATACTCTAAAAAGTATAAAATAGAGTAGTTTAATTACTGTGGTAGTTTTTTAATTGTTGAATATTTTTCTTCTGTAGTAAACATATTAATAATTTTAAATGCGGTAGTCGACAGGTATGACATACATATCAATATGCAGGAGATAAGGAGTTTTGGGAATTTCAAATTCGAAGTCACTCGAACTCTCCAGAGGTTGTAGCTATTCAACCTTGAAATATTTGGGATATCGCGACTAATCTAAATAATTCGATTCTTTGTATTCGAATGCAAGATATTCGATTCTAAAAACCATCCGATTTTCCCTTCACTAATACAGGCCAAAACTGTGCAAAAATTGTGGCCAGCACCATAAACGTATGCTTTCCTCTAAATGGTTGTAGATTCAATCCAAGAAAAACTTGGATTCGCTGTGTAAGGAGAAAATTATAATATAAACAAAGATCCGACAAAACTAATGAAATCTACTATAGAGAACAATTACCCACAAGTCAGCTAGGATAGGTCGAAATACAAGTCATCTATGAAGACGTGCAAACTCCGTATAGTAGCCACTTCCCATTTACATAAAAGAATATAAAGACCTTGAATTCACGTTGTATTTGCTTACAAATATAGAAGAGATGATATGTAAATACTGTTTTAGTATGTCTCTCGTTTGCCTTTCTGAAAATAAATGCAAGTTTTCATTTGTGTCTAATACTATTTAATAATTAAAATTCACGCAACTGAAGAAACTCTACTACAAGTAAAGTCAAATTTATTGTATATGACAATTATTATTCTTTGTTACACTAAAACTAAAATATAACATTAATGTAAGTTCCGTTTCGTCTTCGGTCGAGACAACACGCGTTGTGCGGAATTTATTAACTTGGTTGCTGTGCGTTTAGGAAACCGAATCTGTGCTCATAAATATCAAGCGAGTTTTAAACCGTACCTTGCGATCCGTGCTGCGTAAGCGTATTATTTTCGCTCTTTCAAGAATAATCTCTTGGAAGAAGCACATCTGTGCCAAAAACGGCAATTCGGGGACGGAGCGCCGTCTACCTGAGGGGCGATAATGGACCAGTATGATGACTGTTCATCCCTACAGTTAGAAGACACCCGCATCTACTCACCAAGCGAAAATGTCATCAAAAAATTTCAGTGTTTATATAGTAAATTAAGTCTTAATGTGGACAAATGTGAGGAGTGTAAAAAACACCATCTTAACCTGCAATCTATCACCGGGAAAATTACCGATGTAGTTATACACGAATTAAACAAACCCATCAACTGAAATCCTACTCAACGAAGAGGAAAGAGGTTAAATCTAAAATAGACACCGGTCGCGTCGGAGCCAAAAACAAAAAGCAAAAATCGCCGATGAATCGTCCAATATGGAAACATCGACGCCTGCACTACACTCCAACGCAACAAAATGCCCCGCAAAAACCGCATGCAGCATATCAACGGATTCGACCGGCCAGGGAAGTAATAAACAGCATGATGCTTCTGCGACCCTGGTATCGGACTATGAGCGTGAGACTTTCAAAATCCCATATAAAATTATAGAGTTAAAACAAAAAACATAAAGGTGGCTAATTTACATTCCGGCGGCGCGGCGCCTCGAAGATGCCGATAAGTAATAGGTACGAAGTATTATCGGACCTCGAGGGTGACAGCAGCGCTATTTCGACATCTGCAATTACCGATTCAACTAAAAAGCATCCTACCCGAATCAGGGCACGGCTAAAAAAGAAAAGTCAAGTTAACATAAAATCTAAAACAGGACCCCCTCCCCCAATTGCGCTACAAGGTAAAATTCAAAACCATCAAAAATTGCGAGAGGACATGCAACGAATGCACATTACAAAATGTTCAATTAAGTACGCTAAAAATAGTACAATCGTGTACATAGAGAACGAAAAAGACTGGACAGTTTTTAAACACAATTGTGACAACGAACAACTAAAGTACCATTCGTATGCCGAGCATCACCAAAAGACAAGGGCCTACGTCTTGAGAGGGCTGGATGGCGACATCCCCCTCGCCGAAATTAAGAGACAATTATTGGAAGAACATGACTATGCGGCAAAGAATATCTTCGAGATGAAGAAAACGCAAGTACCCCTTTATCTCGTTGTCCTTGGCGCCACGGTTACCCTTAAAAAAGTTCAGCAGAAAATTAAAACTCAGATGAACATAAGAGTGATGTGGGAAAACCGGTACAGCACAAGGCCAATAATGCGCTATCAAGGACACGGACGTTCAATGTCATTCTGCAAGAAAGATTTCAAATGCTCCAAATGCGCTCAAGGGCATGAAATAACTGCATGCACGGTCGACGAAATCAAATGCGCTAACTGCGGAGGCCCACACCGGTCAATTAGCCTCGATTGCCCGGTGTATACCATTAAAGTTAATCAGCTTCAAGCCGCATCAACCCCAAAGGCGCCCTTCTAACCAGCGTCCCCCCCCCAAATAGCGAATATTATGATAAGGACTTTCCTAATGTCTTAAGAGCCACCCCCCCAGCAAACGCATACGGACAGAAATCCTCAGCAGATATCTAATACCTGCAATTCCCCCCTTACCCCACATAGCATAGCTGATCAATTTTCTAATTTAAATAGTATCAACTCAATGGTAAACATATCGGAACTGTTCTTTGCATTGGACGAATTTTGTACAATGCTAAAAGCATGCAATAAAGACAAGGTTCGTATAATGCAGGGAAGAATCCACTTTTTAATATATAATGATAACTTGCTTTCAATGTATGTTATTAATGTTTTATCCTAGAATTGCAACGGCATTAGGAAGAAACTTGGCGAATTTAAACATTTTGTGTATAATTCCAACTTTCAGGTTGTTTTTCTACTTGCTAACACCGGATTTTAAGGTGAAGATTCGAAACTATTGCGTCGAGAGATGCGATAGGCCGGATCGCGGAGGAGGAGTGGCCTGCCTAGTGCACAGGTCGTTAAAGTATAAAAGAAAAACACGTCTCAGATCGCGCATAGAACATATAGCCATTGTGCTGGACGGCGGCCTGTGCATTAGTGGGGGCTATGCTCCGCCGAACCTACCCTTGTCACAAGACGACTTCACAGAGTTTTTAGAACCCGGTAAAAAAGCACTGCTTATCGGCGATTTTATCGCCAAGCACGTCGCGTTCGGCGATGTAAGTAGTACACACAAGGGCACTGTTTTAAGAAACCTAGAAATCCAATATCACCGAACAACATATCCAACCTTCTACCGTGGAAACACTACGGCTTCGTTCCTGGACGTGGCTATTACCCGAGGAATAGCAAGGCCAACACCGCCTACTGTTATTAGCGACCTAAATTCGGATCACCTTCCAATTAAGATGTGCCTGACTAATATCAGGCGGCCAGAAACCGACGAAACGTATGTTTCATACAAAAATCTTAATTGGAGGGTGTTCCGAGAGAGGTTGACCGAGGCAACTGTTATTCTGAGGATAATCGAGACCGTCCGGGAGCTAGAGTCGGAAGTTGACACAATAACTCACAACATACAGCGCGTCAGAGACGCCCTATGTCCGGTAGTCAGGAGAAGGCCATTTGTGGAAACTCTTCCTGATGAGATCCTTAGCCTCATTAGTTTCCGGAACCGAATTCGGCGCAGATGGCAGAGAAATCGCGCTGCAATCGATAAGATTAGGGTCAACGCCCTGACGGAACAAATCAAGCAAAATATCCGAAATCACAGAGAGGCAACTTGGATGAAGTTGGTAAATGGGCTCGGCACGGAAAATGGCTCCCTGTGGAAATTCGCGAGGCAGGTCGGGGGAGGCCCGGCCGAAATGCCCGCCATTTGTCATAATGGCGAGGACTTCCTAAGCAACCGTGGGAAAGCCGAGGCCTTCGCTGACTTCCTTAAGGGCGTACACGGGGAAATGCCGGGCATCGTGCCATTGCACGCCCATATTACTGACCAAATAAGGCCGTTCATAAAACAATATCCGATTCCACCCTCTGTGATGGATAAACTGCTGGTTAATCCATCGGAGATACGAAGCGCTCCCCGCCATCTGCCAAAGAATAAGGCTCCGGGACCTGATACGATCCCATACATACTCCTTAAAAACATCCCTAATAAAGTCCTTATACACTTCATGTACATAGTTAACGCCGTGCTTCGCCTGCAACATTTTCCTAGTTCATGGAAGATCGCGCACGTAGTACTGTTCCCTAAGCCAGGGAAAGATCCTAGACTAGTCAGCTCCTACAGGCCGATTTCACTACTGAACACTTTGAGCAAGCTCACTGAGAAGCTCTTTTTGCCCAGGATTAACAGGTAAATCAGGTAGTTCTCGAGAAGTTAAAGCCTCTAATTAGAAATGGTTCCTGTCTTAGTCCCAGAAATAAGCTCATCCTGTATAAGTCTATTATTAGGCCATTTTTGTTGTATGGGGCACCGGTTTGGTGCTCTGTGGCCGACACTCACGTCAAAAAACTACAGATATTACAGAACAGACACTTGAGGGCGGTTTTCTCGGCGAGCCGCTATACTAGAATACGGGACTTGCATGCCTGGGCCGGCATAGAGTTCATCAATGAGTTTATAGACAAACTGGCATGCAAGTTCTACAACTTTAGTATACGCGGCTCGCCGAGGACTGCTCAAATTGCCGGTTTGAGACGAGACTCGGTAATCACGCCCGACACGCATCGAAAAACAACAATATTTTACTTAGAGCCCCGGCCACCGTGAATAATAGACTTTCCCGTCATCCCTCATCCCTCCAAACCCATCCCTATCCACCCTTCTATCATCCCAGATGTCGCTAAGAAATCAGGAGCACAGAAGTCTGCGTCTTACTCCGCCGAGTATATCTCGCGGCGAGCCCTCCCCACCGCGCTGCTTACAAGCGCGGTGGGTGGGGCTTGCTAAGGGACCTCGACGGAGTATAATTAGCCAGCGATCAGTAAAATCGAGAACAGCACTAATGCTGCGCTCGAGTCGCCTCTTGCCTCCCTTGCTCCGGCAGACGAAGCAGGGCCTAGCAAGCCAAGCGTATCTTGATGCCACTGCCATTTCAACCCTCACTGAGACTATCAGTCTCCACTTTTTACACTGTGTGCGTCTGTCTGCGTGGTATGAAAGCGGTATGAATGCGTGTGTGATAAAACCAAAGAATCGTGGAATGGGGTTTTTCCTACTGTTTTCCCTATGTTACTTACCCTCACCATCCCTTCCTGGAAAGCAAGTTACCAGTTCTATTGCCATCCGTGAGTAATTCTAAATGCAATACTCTTGAAAGGGAAAACCTAAGAAAGATCAGTTGTGTAGCGGGATAGCACCTACCTACTTAGGGAAACACGGCTGGGCATAATATCAGCCCATTTTGATCGAGTAGCGCATGCTGGGAAGCCTCAGAGCCGCCCTATTCTGGCGTTCGTAGCCCGCTAGTTTGTATATTAGATTAAGCCGTGTATATAGTAGATTAGCTGTACATATAACCATGTAATTACCAAATAAATGTTGATTGATTGAAGAACATTAATGTATGAATTATATATCATAATTAACGTTTAATAAATATAATGACACGCACTGTCTAAAAATATCGAATGTAAAATGTGGCTCGAGCCTCACAAAATTTCTCAATTAATAATGCTTTTAAAGTTAATGAAGTATGTCACTTATAAGATAAAGAGAAACGCGGGCTAAAAATGCAATGAATGAAATTATAAGATTAGATTTAAGCTCTACATTATAAAATAACATCACTTACCATTTAAGTTTAATTCAGTTGCCGCTTTGGTGTTATCCCTGCTGTTCATCAGTGTGTTAAACTCCGTAATGGTGGTACCGTACGAAATCGCAGATCCACTACTGGTACTTCTTCTAGCACCATTTACCTGTCCAACCGTAGTCATTTCCGCGTCTGGATGTAGAAACTGTTCACTATACCGATCACCATATCTCTCACGGTACGACGTTCTATGCTGATGTATCGAATTTAAAATAATGTTCGATGAAGTTCGCGAAAGTGCCTTTCGTTGCCGAATTGCTTCTTTGTATATTCGAAAGTACATCGTTACCATAAGGGTGCCAGGTATCCAGAAGCTTACCGAACTCGAAATGATTGCATAATATTTATTTACAACAAACATGCAAACCTGTGGATGTTTTATTTTATATTCTAAATGTTCGTTTGTGGTGTACCAACCGAGGAATATTGGCATGAAACTAATCAATGCTGGAAGCAGCCAAACGTTTGCAAGCATAAACGAAACAGTTCGATGGGTCATAGTTATCGGATATTCGAGCGGCCGCACTATTGCATAGTATCTATCTACGCTGATACAGCAAAGATGGAGTATGCTTGCCGTAGAGAAGTAAACGTCAAAACTATTCCAAACGTCGCACATAAAAGTACCGAACATCCAATAGCCTGTCATTTCAACACTGGCATTGAACGTCATCGCGCACAGAGCTACTAGCATATCAGCCATGGCTAAACTAACAACATAGTAGTTGGTGATAACTCTTAGCTTTCTATGTCTATGAACACTTATAATTACTAAAGCATTTCCAAGTATAGCACCAGCAATTATTGAGGAAAATATAAATCCTTTGACTATCCAAAACAGTAGGTCGGTCCAGTGAGGATTCGGATTTTCCAAAGTTGTGACGTTGTTGCTTTGGTTATGAATGGTGACGTTCTGTAGTAAGTTGGGTATGGTTGAGGGTAAAGTAGCTATGGTGGCCGAGTGTGATGCCATAGCGTTGACTATCATGATGTTTATTTGATAGTTAAATGGTACTTCCAAACATTATTCATGGAACTTGATCTGAGGTACAGCCATTTGCAATACCTGCAAGACAAATACATAAATTAGATTTGAAAATGCAATATATTATCATTATAAGTTTTATATGTTATAAATTTTCAACTGAAGAATGTCTGAATTTTATTGGGAGTTGATCAAAACCGTAAGTAAGTGAGTTACTTAAATTATTAAGTAACACAAGAGAATCTCTTCCTTTTGGACGAAGAGTTAAAATATATCTCCCTTAAAACCACACCGAGTTCGTCCCATATAGAATAAAACAGAAATATATACAATTCTTGTTGCTGATCATGATTTCGATTATATGTAATAATTTTAATGGAAAATCTTAAATTAGTCAACACGTATTAGGCGCATTTGGAAGGAGAAATATAGATCGCTCTAATAGTCTAAAAATCAGGCTCATTAATCGTAATTGAACGATAATGATGTGATGACCATATACAAATGTCGAAGTAATAAATGAAAATTAAGACATAATTTATCTGGATCTTGCAAGGTTTTGGATGTGCTATTCCTGAAAGCAAGGAATAGTATTTTTACAGGATGCCGTTAACTTTAGATCTTGAATAAATTTCTAGTTATTTTCATTTTTATTTACTGTCTTGTAACTAATAAAATATACAGAAATTAAATTTAAGGTTGCTTAAAAATAGTTTAAATTTCGAAAGCACTCGTAGAAATAATGACATGATATATTGTCATACTTTCATTAATTGCGCTGAAATCTTTTAGCGCGATTAGTTAATTGCTTAACAATCGGTCCATATGCATGGTTCACTCAGCGGTGTGAATCGTAGAGTAGACAGTCGGGCCAAGGCGTCATTAAATTTACTAATAAGAATAGGTATATCAATGATTTTCAAGCATTGCAGTTAAGGCAGTAAAATTTAGCAAAATACTCTATTAGGAATGTTGAGAAACATGAAAAGAAATTCCATAAACTCGATTTTACCTTGACTTCAGCATACTAAAACATCAAAGGTCCTAATTAAACTATTTATTTAAATATATTATATTCTCAGACAAAACGAGTATAACTGAAAATTAATTAGGTCTCAAACCTAATTGAGATTATGGTATCGTACTTAAAATAATAATAAAATTCTTTAAAATAAGTATTAACCAAAATCATAAGATCACCAACCACCTAATCCTAAGTTCTAAATCATTAATACTGGCTAGTTCCTTTTTTTTAAATATTCTTAACTAAAGTCTGAATTTTTAAAGTACTGAGTAGGTAACCAGGTTATCACAGAATCCCTTAAATAAAAATTAGTCCTCTAATTAAATAGCATCGGTAATATCAGTGGACAAATAAACAGTTAAAAATTAAACATTAAATCAAATTAAATTGACCTGTGAAGAAAATAAATAGCCAATGACGAAATAGAGGGGAAATCGAAGTGAGCTCAATTCGGTAACCTGCTTAGGGACAAAAACCTAGTTTTAGTTATGTTAGAGGATCTATTGCTATAAGGCTTACAGTAAATTATAGTAAGTGAGTAGCATTTAAGAAAATGTACGTAATACAAAAAAGATTACGATATGTGCTTAACGTTACTAACATCACAAAATCAGTCTCGCAGAAGCTGCTCTTGCTTTACAAAGCGCAAATAAGACCGTTCTTAGAATATTGCTCACACATCTGCGTTGGCTGCACCTAAGCACGCCCTTAAGTTGCTGGATTCCATTCAGAAGAGAGCTGTGCGTCTCGTCGGCGATCTGGAGTTGACCCGGGATTTGGATAGTCTGGAACACCGTAGACATGTGGCCGAGATATCCCAGTTTTACAGATATTTTCACGGCAGGTATTCCCGGGATTTGGCCTGCATTATCCCGCCCACAGCAACGCCTGTCCGAGAGTTGCGACAAACGACAAGAGAGCACCCGTTCGGTGTACAACTGGAAACACTTAGAACGTCGCTTTACATGGTTTCCTTTGCCAGGCGTACTGCATCACTGTGGAACTCACTCCCAGGACATCTGTTTCCCCTAATTATATCCTACAACTATTCAAGAGCCGTATCAATCAACATCATCGCACACACACCGCTCGTCGAGTGCCATAGTATCTCCATTTAGTGTGTGCCCCCGCCATAAAAAAGACCACACGACAGAAGTGAACACTTCAATAAAGTCATATTTAAAACTAAATAAAATAAATTTAAAAAGTGTCTTAAAACAACACGACAGAAGTGAAAACTTCATCAGAGCAATATTAAAAACTATATAATACTAAAAACAGTTTACACGCGGTAGAAGTAAAACCTTCATAAAACCAAACCAAGTAGTCACCTATCCAAGTACTAATCCCGCTCGGCGTTTCTTAACTTCAGTGGTATGACGACAACTAACTACTTCTTACCTTTTACTCTTGTTAAACATGTAACAACTATACAATGTGTTCTATTTCATTCTCTCCCAGGCTACATCCTATAGATCTTAAAAAAAATTTTTGGTGTCACTGTTTTCGCGTTCCCGTTTCTGTTTCGTCCGTTCATAACTCAAATCACTTCGCGTGCTACCGACGCGAGTTTTGAAATTTATGGCGCTTTTTTCGTTTCATCGAGCGTTTCCTCGTTTCTGTTTCATTGAGTCTCAAATCACAACCAACGGCGTTAAGAAGATTTCAAGCCGTTTATCGGTAGTTTCGATAAATATAGGCAAAGTAAGCAATTATACCTTCCTACTTTTATCGCATTTTCTTATGAAGGTCATATGAAAGGGGAAGTGACTGGAAGTGATTGATGGCTATTCCCTCACTCATACGGCTACTTAATTGGCTGCTGGCCCCAATTAGTGCTTTACTGCGCTATGATAAACTGCACGTCACACCATGTGGGTCAACATCAGTCCAACAAAAGGGGGTCTCAAACTGGCAGGAATGAACCAGGGGAAATTCTCTAGGCTAGCCAAAGATCGGGCGAAGGATGGGTCCTAGTTAAATCATAAATAATTTTAACTATCTAATATAAAAACACAAAGATATGGCATACCTTTTGAAAACGGTAACCTCCCTTTATACAAAATTCTTCTAAGAGACGATATTGCCGATAATATGTGAAAATATTTATATCAGGGTGCTTGCCATACTAGACCTAATGGTCAAAACTAAAACGAAAATATCTCGACTTCGAAAATTTGTCTTTTCTCTACCTACACGTTCATTGGTCAGAAAAGAACAACCCCACGTCAATTGCCAAAAGATATCCTAGACATCTGCCAAGAGGATGTTCCAAAATGAGAGACGACCACAGAACACTTCGAAACTGTACCCGGCGGTACCGCTTGGGTAAGTTCCCAAATATTCCAAGGTATTAAATAGTTAATGTTTTAAATTTTAAGATATAAATTCGATGTTTAAAATAAGTATGTTAAGTTCTAATGTAAGGTAAAGAGAATATCAACCACATAAATCTACCAGTGAAAGAGAAGGAACCATATTTCTGGGTTTGGTAGCGTTTACAATGCTACAATCTGTCAATTTTCGTTATTGCCACGTTGTGCTAATGACAGAACTTACAAAGTTATTTAACGGTATATTAACAATCAAAAATGTCCCAAATGATTGAAAAAAGAGGATAACCATCACAATATTCAAAAAAGGGGACAACAAATCCCCAGAAAACTATAGAGGCATAACCTTACTAAGCTCAGTCATGAAACTGTTCACGAAGATCATAGAAACAATAACTAGCGAACATGTAAACATATCAAAAGAACAACAAGGGTTCAGAAAGAATCGGTCATCCATGGATGCTATCTTCATAGTCAGGCAAGTAGTGGAAAAGGCTATAGAATACGGAGAGCCCTCATATATGTGCTTTATAGGCCTCGCCAAAGCATTTGGCATGGTGAGATTGAACGACGTGATACATATTCTGAAGAAAAAAAACGTACCGAGAACCGTAATAGACGTCATAAGACAACTAAACCACAATCTACCCACGTATTGGTTAACCAAAAGATGACAGAGGAAATAAAAACACCAACGGGAATCCGACAAGGAGACTCCTTAAGCCCACAACTTTTCAATCTAATAATGGATGAAATAATAAACCAGGTTAAAATCGCAGAGGGAGGATATACACTCACAACAGGTGAAATCAAAATCGTCTGTTATGCCGATGACGCCCTAATTATAGCGGAGAACTAGGACGACTTACAACGGCTTCTATACTCATTTTCAGTAAAAGAAAAAACCTTCAACATGCAGGTATCGACCAGAAAATCCAAAGCCTTGTCATTTCCAAAGAACCAATGAGATGTAAATTTGCCTTGGAAAATAACACAAGAGAACAAGTCATGTCGTTCGAATACCTAGGCATACAAATCACCTCAAGCCAAAATAGAGGAATAACACAAACATAAGCAAAAAGTCAAATATTAAAATATACAAAACCTGTGTTAGACTCATTCTAACGTACGCTATAGAAACAAAAGCTGACAACAAAAGAACAAAAAAATACCCTACTAACAACATAAATGAAAATACTCAGGAACATCTCAGGATACACACTAAGCGACAGAAAAAGAAACACAGACATAAGACACGAATGTGAAGTGGAAGACATCATCAGATGGGGACGCACACGTAGAAGGAACTGGAAGAGCCAAGTGGGCAGGATGACAGAGGGAAGACTGGCAACAATCGCTAGATATGGAAGACTATGGACAAGACCCCCAACGAGATGGGTAGAGTCATGGACCTCAACATCTCAAGAGAATTAAGCTGAAAAATACAGGCCTACGGCCTACAATATGAGGAAGAGGAAGAAAAGTAGAATTTGATATAGGTGACTCTTTCAGATGCTGACAGCAATGTGGTGTTTATGTGTTGCATGTGATACATGGCTTGTGTAGGAATCGGTTGGTTAAAACGTGGATGAAAATCGAAGACGGCCACTCTTTAAAAGAGGGTTGATAGGTAGTGAGGTGTCGTAATAGAAAGTTTTCTAGTGGTAACTCTTTGAGATTCTATCTCGTCCACCTTTTCAGGCAGCTAGCTGATTACAGCGTGAGCGGATTTTGAAAACCCTTCACAAGTAAAAGATTGATTTTTAATTGTTATTTCATTTTATTTCCTCTTGCCTGTCAATATTCCTTGCTTTGAGTTATAAGTAGAAATTTTAAATAATTTTTCTTATTCTCAGTTTCTTCTAATCTGAAGTGAAAATAAATAAATAAAATTTCAACAAGATAAATAGCATGGCAATATTAATTTAAATGGTAAATTCAATTAAAATGTTCTAAAAATATTGATTCATTTTTAGGTTAGTGGATGAAAATCGAAGACGGTCACTCTTCAGAAGTCAGCCATACTGATGTGTCATAGTAGAAAGTTTTCCTGTGAAATAACTTTGCGGGAGACTCGACTTGACTCATTCTTGTCAGGTCAGTTGTTTTTGCTATCTCTCCTGTAGTTATTTCATGATTTTTGTTTAAACGCAGGCGGCTGGGCTCATATTTTCTTGCAATTTTTTTTCAAAGATTCTTTCTCGCTGATTACGGTGTCAGCAAATTTTGAAAAATGCCCTTTACAGGTAAAAGATTAATTTTTCTTTGATATTTCATTTTACTCTGTTTTGCCGTCAATGTTCCTTGTCTTGAGTTATAAGTAGAAACCTTGTTTAACAAGATTTTTTGTCTAGTTTTTTTCATTTACGTGAAGAGTCCTCGTTCAACTGAGGAAGTTTTGTTCTACGATGGGTACCTTTAAATTAAGAACTCCCTTACGTCTGTAGAAGAGTGTTTATTCTAGTGTCAGCCTGTTGTGTACACCGTTCGTGTATGTTTCTTTCTGGGAGTCGCCTACCAAATTAAGCTATGCCTTAAGTTTCTTTTCACTACCTTCTTCTAGTGTTCGAAAGTTATTAAACATAAACATTATTTTCTAAAATTCTGGAAATGAAAATCCGTAGGGCGTAACTCTATACGACATCAACTACTGAATACTGAGGAATCGACCATTTAATTTATTCCTAACTTTACTGCTACACCCTGTGTAAATTTACTTGGCATACTATTTATGCCCAGCAACATAAAATAGGCACGCAACTTTCGGTTTAACCTGTGTAAAAAATGTTGGCATCATGGGAAGTTTATTAATTCTTCTCTTAGGAGAATTTATTTTCTGGAAAAAACTATATCTTGTTAAATAAACAAATTTATATTTTCGTAGCGCTACCGAATATTAAATATTTCCGCACTGTAAATACCATTTCCTTCCAGGATTACTGCAGTAGTAAAATAGTCTAGAATATGTTTATCGTTAGAACCAAAGTTCAAATTAAATAGTAATAGACGTTGGTAAGAAGATTTATGACATTTGAGTAGTTTAAGAGGAAGTTTCTTCAAAGTTGCTTTAATTACTGTCTAAAGGTAATATTATAACTTGGAAGATAGTTCTATGTTTAACAAAGTTGTTCTAATTACTGTCTAAAGGTAACTACTATGTTCAACATTCATAACTTTATGTTATGTGAAACTTAATAAATGCAAGCGCTACTGCTGAAATCGTATCACAGTGAAACAGTTCGCTAAAATTTTCTGGTTAAATTTTAATAACTTTCTCTCATGTCTTCTAGGCAATAATAAGCAGATGCCGTAAGCATGTTTTCTAAAAACAGCATGAATCTATTTTCATATATTTTGCACAAGAGCTCGAAACCGAAGGTAGAGGGAGGGCTTTTTTAAACATGGATGAAAATGGATGAACGCAGCTTTTAAAGGAATAGAATGGAACGCAAAATTATCTGGTTATTTTGATGCACGAACGCTATTTTGTGGATTATTTCCCGAAATGTAGGAAAATCCAAAATCCAATTCAAACAATATATTTCCCAAAAGCTAAAAATTATAAGAGTTATAAATAAATACACAGTTAGAATAGGAATTTAAATTTTTATTTGCCATTTTTTGTTATTACTATGGCACACACACTAAAGGGAGATCCAATGGCACTCGACGAGAGGTGTGTGCGCGAAGATGTTGATTGACACGGCTCTTGAATAGTTGTAGGTTGTAATTAGGGGAAGACAGATGACCTGGGAGTGAGTTCCACAGTGATGCAATGCGCCAAACAATGGAGTTCTAAAGCGATGTTGTAGGTATTTCCAGTTGTATGACGAACTGGTGCGCTCTTGCCGTATATCGTGACTGTCTGACAGGCGTTGCCAGGGGAGGGATGAGATGGGAATATCTGCCGATATTCTGATGATAGAAAAGATATCGAAAACCTCAGTCAGATTTACAACGCCTTAATAAAATAACACCCAATATAGCATTTCTGTACTAACGTCCATATAAACATATAATGTTTTATTAGATTTACAAAAAATTCTTATACTTTTTCTGTTCAAAATGCAGCATTCGTGCTTCGCCGAACCAACACATGGCTACACGGCTTATTAATTATTAACGTCTTTCCACATAGCACTGCGGTTTCTCAAGGTACGTACTTCTTAGATATCTAACCTTTTGTTTTTAGTTTTTGGTTTTTGACCAATTTTTAAACTTGTTGTTTTGTTTTCTTATATAATTGTCTAAGTACGTGACGTATTGTATTTTGTTATTTTACTTTAATGTTTATATTACCTAAATTTATTCTTGTTTGTAATTATAGATGCCGACATAGGAAAGAGTTTTAATAAAAATATGGTTTGATAATGCCTGCT